>RXID01014746.1:0-216280 GCA_005019695.1 Trichopus zeylanicus subsp. travancoricus
TAATACTATTGTTGCTGCTGCAGCTACTGCTCCTACTACTACTACTCTTGCTATTGCTACTACTACTACTCCTACTAGTACTATTACTACTATTACAACTCTTACAGCCACTCCTACTCAATCTCCTACACCTACCACTCCTCCGACATGTACAACTACTATAACTACTACAACCACTACTTCCCCTACTACTACTATTACTACTTCTATTACTGCTACCACTACTATTACAACAATTACTACTACTACCACTGCTACTCCTATTGCTACTACTACTGCTAGTACTACTACGAATACTACAACTATTACTATTGCAGGTGCTACTACTTCTATTACAAGTACAATATCTACTGCTCCTACTCAAACTCCTACTGCTGCTACTACTCCTACTACTACTACTACCACTACTCTAATTACAATTACTCCCACCCCTATCCTTACTAATACCACTAGTACTACTATAACTAATAGTACTACTACTACAACTACTACTACTAATACTACTTTTGCTTCAACAACAACAACAACAACTACTACTACTCCTCTTGCTCCTACCACTATTACTACTACTCCCATTCCAACTACTTCTACTACTCCTCCTACCCCTACCGCTACGCGTAATACTGCCCGTACTGCTATTACTAGTACTGCTACTACTACTGCTACTACTACTCCTACTCCAAGCCTTATAGCTACATCTACACCTATGGCTACTACTACTACTACTGCTGCTGTTGCTGCTGCTACGACAACTACTACTGCTACTACTACTACTACTACCACTGTTGCTACTACAGCTACTACTTCTACTATGCCTATTGCTACTAATACCACTACTACTATTACTACAACTATTAATATTACTACTATTATTGCTACAAGTACTTCTACTATGATTACTACTGCGACAACTACTACTCCTACTGTTGCTATTACTTTGGTTATTACTACTACTATTGCTTCTACCACTATAGCTTCTGCCATAACTACCACTGTTGCTGCTACTACTACTAGTTCTACTATTATCGCTGCTACAGCTACTACTTCTATTTCTACTCCTACTCCTACTACTACTACTACTACTACTACTACTACTACTACTACTACTACTACTACTACTACTACTACTGCTGCTACTACTACTGCTACTGCTACTACTGCTACTACTACTACTACTACTACTACTTCTACTACTACTACTACTACTACTACTACTACTACTACTACTACTACTACTACTACTACTATTACTACTACTACTACCACTGTTAGTACAACTACCCCTACACCTACACCAACGCCTATTACAACTACTAACTCTACTACTACTACTACTACTACTACTACTACTACTGCTACTATTACATGTACTGCTACAACTACTTCTAGTACTACTACAACTTCTACTATTGGTACAAGCAGCACTACTACTACTTCTGCAACTACTACTACTGCTACTAGTACTACTAATACTACTTGTACTCCAACAACTACTAGTGCTGCTGCGGCTGCGTCTGCAACACCATCTATTACTGCTACTGCTCCTACCTCTATTACTACTATTATTACTACTACTACTACTTCTACTACTACAACTAATACTACTACTGCTAGTACTACTACTGTAACAACTACATCTTCTGTTACTACTACTACTGCTGCTACTACAACTGCTACAACTGCCGTTCTTCCCACTAGTACTACAACTACTACTGCACGTATTACTACAAATACAACAACAACTACTACTACTACTACTGCTGCTACTATTACTACTACTGTTTCTACTACTACTTCAACTACTATCACAACTACTACTACTATTGCAATTATTACTACTTATACTACAACTGCTGCTACTGCCACTACTGCAAGCACCACAACATCTACAACTTCTATTGCTAGTCCTACTGCAACTACCACAACTACTACTATTTGCACTACTAGAACTACTACTACTACTTCTGTTGCTACACCCCCTCCTACTACTACTATTAGTACTACTACAACTAGTACTACTACTACTGCTATTAGTACTACTACAACTCCTACTAGTCCCCTACTCTTACACCTACTGCTGTTACTACTACCGCAACAAGTACTACTACTACTGCTACTACTATTTGTACTACTACTACCACAACTACTGCTACTACTACAACAACTACTAGTACTGTAGCTACTAAAGTTGCAACTCCTAGCACTACTACTTCTACAACTGCTACTACTACTACTACTACTACTACTACTACTACTACTACTACTACTACTACTCCTCCTCCTCCACCTCCTCCTCCTCCTCCTCCTACTACTACTACTACAACTCCTACTACTACTACTACAACAACAACAACTACTTCTACTATTCTTACTCTTACTACTCCTACTGCTACTAAGAGTCCTACTCCAACTCCGACTGCTACTACTCCTACTACTCCAACTACTACTACAATTACTACTACTTCTACTGCTACTGCTGCCACCACAACTATTGCTACTACTATTACTATTACTATAATGGCTACTGCTACTACTACCATACTTACTACTACTGCTATTATAACAACAACTACTACTCTACTCCTATTGCTATTGTTGTTGCCGCTACCGCAACTACTACTGCCACAATTGCTATTACTACTGCTATTACTACTGCTACTACAACTATTACTACTACTACAGCTACTACTGCTACTCAAAATACTACTACTTCTACTACTACTACTGCTACTTCTGCTACTACTATTACGGCTATTGGTACTACCACTACATTTCCTATTACTACTTCATCTGCTACAATTACTACCTCTATCATTAATAGTAATATTACTAATACTACTATTACTGATACTACAACTACTAATACTACTACTACTGCCACTACTACAACTTCTACAACTACTTCAACTACTATTATTGTTGCTCCGACTACTACTACTGCTGCTACTACTGCTGCTACTACTACTGCTACTATAGCTGTTACTGCTTCCACTACTATTTCTAATTCTATTACTACTACTGTGACAGCTACTACTACTACTACTACTACTACTTCTCCGACTAATACTACTTCTACTACTACGACAGCTACTATTGCTAATACTATTACTCTACTACTACTGCTGCATGGACTACTGCTACCGCTACTACAACTCCTACTCCTACTGCTACTACTGCTACTATTACTACTACTACTACTCCAGTAGTATGACTACCACAATAATTGCTGTTACCACTACTATTACTATTGCTATACTACTACTACTACTACTAATACTACTACTGTTATTGCCACAGCTACTACTTCTCGTAGTACTTCTACTGCCACTACAATTGCTACTACTACTATAACTACTACAACTACTCCTATTGCTACAACCACTACTTCTTCAACTACTACTACTACTACTACTACTTCTTCTAGTACTACTACTCCTACTGCTTCTACTACTACCAGTACTCCTATTGCTACAACTACTGCCCCTACTACTATTTCTACTACAACTATTACTACTGCAACTCCTAATAGTACAACTACTACTACTTATACTATGACTCCTCCTCCTACTACTTCTACAACTACCACTGGTATTACTATGATTGCTATTACTACTGCTACTACTACTTCTGCGACTGCTACTACTACTACTTCTACTACTATTACTACAATTATCACTACAACTACTGCTACTAGTACACCCATCGCTACTTATACTAACGAAACACTACTTATAAGACTAATCTTACTGTTGCTTTTGTTAAAGTACTTCTACTACAATTACTACTACTACTACTACGACTACTACGACTTACAACTATTTCTACTATTATTACTACTTCTACAGCTACTGTCACTTTCACCACTACAACTACAACTACAACAAATACTACTACTACTCCTACTACTACTAAGAGTTCTAGTAGTACTGCTGCTATAGCTATTGCTTTGATTTCTACTCCAACTACTTCTACTACTACTACTACCTCTACTACTACAACTACTACTACCACTGCACTCACTACAACCCCTACTACTACACCAACTCCTATCACAACAACTACTACTAGCACTACTACTACTACTACTACTACTTGTACTACTACTACTGCAACTACTGCTACAACAAATTCAACTACTTCTACTAGTAGTAGTAGTAGTAGTACTACTACTACTATTGCTACTACTACTACAACTAGTAATGCTACTACTTCTACTAGGATAACCATAATAAGAACTAAAATTACTGCGACTACAACTCCTCCTCCTACTACTACTACTAATACTAGAACAACAACAACAACTACTACTACTACTACTATTCCTACTCCGACTTCTACTACTGCAACTACTAGTCCTACTACTCCAACTACAACAACTACTACTACTCATTATACAACTCCTACTACTATTACTGCTACTACTACAACCACTACTACTACTACAAGTTCTACTACCGCTACTACTACTACTACTACTACTTCTACAACAACTTCTACAACTATTACAATTGCTATTGGTACTACTACTCCTACTACTACTAATATCCTTGACACTTGTATCACTATTGCTGCTAGTACTATGAATATTGATATGCCTATTCCCTTTACTACTACTCCTCCTACTTCTACAACAGCAACAACTACTACTACTACTACTACTCCTAATCCTAATACTACTACTGCTATTGCTACTACTGTTGTTACTACTGTTACTACTACTACTCCTACAACTACTACTGCTGCTGCTGCTGCTGTTGCTGCTACTATGACAACTGCTATTACTACTACTGCAACTACTACTATTAAGACTACTTCGACTACTACTACTACTATTCTTACCATTCCTACTAATACTAATACTATTTGTGCTAATACTACCAATCTAAACACTCCAACTACTAATACTAGTACTACAAGTACTGCTATTGCGTATACTAATGCTACTACTACTACTCCTATTGCTGCTGCTGCTGCTGCCACTACTACTACTACTATTACTTCTGCTACTAGTCCAGCTACTTCTACTAATACTACTACTACTGCAACTACTACAACTACCACTACTTCTACTACTACTACTATTGCTACTATTAGTACACATCAGCTACATCTACTACTACTAGCAACACTACTGCTCCTAAAACTACTACTACTACTACTATTACAACTCCTACTGCTACTACTCCAACTACTACTACAATGACTACTACTACTACTACTTCTACTTCAACTTTAAGTACAAATGCTATTGTTTCTAGTCCATCAACTACTGCTACTACTACTACTCTGAATACGACTACTACTATGAATACAACAACTACTACTCCAACAATAATAGATGGTGCTGTTGCAGCTCCTACTACTACTACTACTATTACTACTACTACTACTACTACTACTACTACTATTACTACTATTATTCTGATTCCTTCTCCCACTACTACTTCTACTACTATGTCTATTACTCCTACAACTACTGCTACAACCTATCATACTCCAAATCCTACTGCTACTACTACTCCTTCAACTACTACTACCCATACTCCAAATACTACTACTCCTACTATGACTCCTACTCCAACTCATACTACTACTACTTCTACAACTACTAATAAAACAATAACAAAAATATTAACTACTACTACTACTACCACCACCACTACTACTACTACGACTACTACTACTACTATTGCATCTCCTACTACAACTACAACTATAACTACTACTATAACCATTACTACTACAACAACAACTACTACTATAACTACAAGTACTACTACAACTACTAATACTACAAATACTAACACTACCACTTCTACTGCTACAACTACTACCACTAATACAACTGCACCGACTACTACTCCTACTCCTACACCAACTCTAACTAATACTCCTACTACTTCAACTACTACTTCTACTACTACTACAAGTACTATTACTACTACTGCTGCTGCTGTTACTACTCCTACTGCTGCACTAATAGTACTGCTACTACGACTACTACTAATATTGTTGCTACTGCTACTACTTCTCCAACTACTTCTCCTACTACTACAACTACTACTATAGTTACTAATGCTTCTATCACTACTACTACTTCTACTACTATAACTATTACTACTACTGCTACTACTTGCAATATTACTACTACTACAGCTACTGCTACTGCAGCTATTGATGCTACTGCTACTACTACTGTTGCTGCTACTTCTACTGCTACTACTACTACAATTCTTGATGCTACAACAGCTACTACTACTCCTATTACTAATAGTACTACTACTATTGCAACTCCTATTCAAACTCCCACTCCTGAAATTACTTCTACTACTACTCCTGCTACTACTATTACTACTACAACAACTACTACAACTACTAGTATTGGCGGTAGTAGTAGCAGCTGTAGTAGTAATAGTAGTTGTAGTTCTAGTATTTGTCATAATAGTAGGAGTTGTAGCAGGAGGAGTAGGAGTAGTAGTTATAGTAGTATTTATTGCAGTAAAAGTCATTGCTATAGTAGCAATAGTAGTCGTAGAAGAAATAGTCAAATCTGCAATAGTAGTAGCAATAGAAGTAGAAGCTACCATAGCAGCAGTATTAGTAGTAGTAGCATTGATAGTATAGTAGTAGTAGTCATTGATGTAGTAGCAACAATAGTAGTAGCATTAATAGTAGCAGCTTTAATAGTAGAAGCAGAACAGCAGTAGTAGTAGTAGCAGTAGGAATAAAAGTAGTGTAATTGTAGTAGTAGTAGTAGTAGGAGAAGCGGTAGTAGTAGAAGTAGTAGAAGTCACAGTAGTTGTAGTAGTAACAGAAGTAGTTAGAGTAGTTGTAGTAGTAATAGTAGTAGCAATTGCAGCCAGTAGTTGATGTGGTAGTGGAAGTAGTAGCAGTAGCAGCAGTAGTAGTAGCGGAAATAGTAGCAGTAGTAATAGTTGCAGTACTACTAGTAGTAGCATAAGTTTTAGCAGAAGTAACAGTAGTAGTAGTAGTTTTTGTAGGAGAGGTAGTAGTAATGGTAGTTGTTGTTGTAGTTGAAGGAGAAGTAGTAGTAGTAGTAGTAGTAGTAGCAGTAAAAGTAATTGTACAGGTAGTACTATTAGTAGCTATAGTAGTAATGTAGTAGTAGTTGTAGTAGTAGCAGTAGTAGCAGTAGCAGTTGTAGTAGATGTAGTAGTTGTAGTAGTAGCAACACTAGTTGTAGCAGTAGTAGTCAAAGCATCAACATTGATAGTAGTAGTAGTAGTGGTAATAGAAATATTAGTAGCAGTAGAAGCTGTAGGAGAAGTAGTAGTAGTAGTAGTTGCAGTAGAAGTAGTTGTAGAAGTTGTACTATTAGTAGCAATAGTAGCATTAGTAGTAGTTGTTGTTATTGTAGTAGTGGTAGTAGTAGTAGTAGTAGTATTAGTAGTTGCAGCAGGAGCAACAACAGTAGGAGGAGGAGTGGTAGTAGCAGTTGAAGCAGTAGCAGTTGTATTAGTAGTAGTAGTTGTTCTATTTGTAGTAGTACTAGCAGTAGCAGTAGAAGTAGCAGTGGTAGTAGCAGTAATTGTAGTAGTAGTGGTAATAGCTGTTGCTGTAGAAGCAGTAGTAGCAGTAGCAGTCGTAGTGTAAGTAGTAGAAGTACAACAGTAGTGGTAGTAGTAGCAATAGTTGTTACAATAGTAGGAGCTGTAGTGGCAGTAGTAGCGACAATAGCAGTTGTAGTAGTAGTAGAAGCTATACCAGTAGAAGTAGTAGTAGTATTAGTCAGTAGTAGTAGTTGTAGTGGCAGCAGTAGTAGCAGTAGTAGGAGTAGCAGAAGTAGTAGCAGTAGAAGTAGTTGTAGTAGTACTAGTAGATGTAATAGCAGTAGTAGTAGCAATAGTAGTAGCAGTTGGAGCAGTTGTAGCAACATTAGTAGTAGTAGTAGTAGTAGCAACATCAGTAGTAGTAGTAGTAGTAGTAGTAGTAGCAACAGCAGTAGTACTAGTAGTAGTAATAGTAGAAGTAGTAACAGTAGTAGTAGTATTAGCAGCACTAATAGTAGCAGTATTAGCAGCAGTAGTAGTAGCAGCAGTAGTAATAGTAGTAGTTGTAGCAGTCATAGTAATAGTTGTAGCGGTAGTTGTTGTAGTAGTGGTAGAAGCTGCAGCAACACTCGTAGCCGTGGTAGTAGTTGCAGCAGCAATCGTAGCAGAAACAGTAGCAATAATAGTAGCAGCATTAGTAATAGTAGTAGTAGTAGCAGCAGCAGTAGTACTAGTAGAAGTAGAGGTAGTGGTAGTAGTAGTAGCAGTAGTTGAAATAATAATTATAGTATTAATTATAGTAGTAGTAGTAATCATAGTAGTACTATTAGTAATAGTAGTAGTTTTGGTAGGTGTATTATTAGTAGTAATTGCAGCAGAAGTAGTAGCAATAGCAGTAGTGCTAGTAGTACTAGTAGTAGTAGCAGCAGTAGTATATGTAGCTGTAGCAGTAGAAGTATTAGCATTAGTAGAAGCAGTAGTAGCAGTACTACTGCTACGGCTGCTGTCGCTACTACTACTACGGCTACAAGTGCTGCTACTACTTCTACTACTATTATAACAACTACTACTACTACAACAACAACAACTACTACTACGACTACAACTACAACTACTACTACTGCCACTACGTGTCTGCTAGTACTACTACTGCTAATACTATGACTAATGTTACTACTACTACTATTACTACAATGACTATAACTACTACTGCTGCTGCTACTATTGTAATTGCTACTACCACTACTGCTGTTACTTTCACTGCTACTACTTCTGCTACTACTAAAACTACTTCTACTACTGCTACAACAACTTCAGCAACTAAATATACGATCACTACCGCTACTATTGCTACTACTACTATTGCTACTACTACTACAACAACTACAGCTACTACTACCTACTACTACTACTACTTCTACTACTGCTGCTACTACTACTACTGCTGCCACTACTACTACTACAACGGCTACTGCTGCTATTACTGCCACTATTGCTCCGGCTACTACTGCTGCTGCTAAACTACTGCTATTACATCAGCTACTACTTCCACTACTACTATAATTACAGCTACTAATACTGCTACTACGATTACTATGACTAGAACTATAACATCTAATATTATTACTACTATCTATAACATCTATATTATTACTACTACTACAACAACTACTACTACTGCAACAACTGCTACTAGTATTGCAACTACTACGTCCATTACGAGTACAACTGCTACTATTACTACTGCTATTACTACTATTAATACTACCATTACTAATAATACTACTACTACTACAACTACTATTGCTACAGTTGCTCCTACAGACACTACTACTACTATTACTACTCCTACTACTATAACTATTGCTGCTTCTACTACTGCTACAACAATAACTACTACTACTACTATAACTACTACTTCTACTAATACTATTAATCCCACACCAACTCCTACTACTACTTCTACTCCAGCTACTACTGCTACTCCTACTATTACTACTAATACTACTATACAACTACTATTGCCACTATTTCCACTACTACTACTGCCACTCCGATGACTAGTACAACTACTACTATTATTACTACAATTATTACTATTAATCCTACTACTACTACGACAAATACTACTACTACCGCAACTATTGCTATTGTTACCCAACAACTACTATTGTTGCTGCTTCTACTACTGCAACAACAACAACTACTACTGTTTCTACTGCTACTACTATTACAACAACAACTAATACTACTTCTGCTACTACTACTCCTACTACTGCTGCTGATTTCGCTATTATTACTACTACAACAACTAATGTGACTAGTATTGCTTCTATTATAACTATTGCTACTAGGGCTGCTTCTAATATTACAACTCCCACTACCATTACTACTGCAACGACTATTGCTTCTACTACTACTACTGCTGCTACTACAACTACTGCTGCTCCAGTAACTATTACAAATGCGGCTGCTACTGCTACTACCACTACAAAAATTACTACTACCTCTACTGCTAATACAACTATTTTCACGACTGTTGCTACTGCTACTACTAATCATGCTGCTTTTCCTACTACTACTACTCCTTCTACTACTACTATTACTACTGCTGCTGCTGTTGCTGCTGCTGCTATAGTTGTTGTTGCTAATACAACTACTCTTACAACAACTGCTATAGCTACTACCACTACTACTACTACTACTATTACTTCGGCTACTACCATTGCTTCTACTACTTTTGCCACTACTAATGCTACTGCTTTTGCTACTTCCACTACTAGTACTACTAGTACTACTTTTTTTCTTACTCCAACTACTACTCCTACTGCTACTACTACTACTTCTACAAATACTACTACTACAGCTACTACTTCTACTACTACTATTGCTACTACTACAAGCACTCATACTACTACTTCTTCTACTACTACTACTACTACTACTACTATTACTACTACTACTACTACTACTACTACTACTACTACTACTACTATTACAACTGTGATGATCTCTACTACTATTGCTACTACTGCTACAACTACCGCTACTACAGTTGCTACTACTACTACTTCTACTATTGCACCTATTACTACTAATACTATTACTACTACTTCTACCATTGGTAATATTACGACTATTATTGCTACAAGTACATCTATTACTACTACTACTACTACTACTACTACTACTACTACTACTACTACTACTACTACTACTACTACTACAACTTCTACTACTGCAATTACTACACTTATTGCAACTACAATTTCTATGATCAATACTGTACTACAACTTCTGCTACTACAAGTATTGCTACTCCTACTACTGGTTCTACTATTACTGCAACTTCAGCTACTATTTCTATTTTTAGTTCCATGACTCCTACTATAACTACTACTATCACTACTACTACTACTACAATGACTTCTCCTTTTACTACTCATATTGCTACACCAACTCCTATTTCAACTACTACTACTAGTACGACTACTGTCAAAGCTAGTACTTGTACGGTAACTCCTCCTCCTCCTCCTCCTCCTACTACTACTACTACTACTACAAGTACTTCTACGGCAACAACTACTAAGTCTTCAACTGCTAATACCACTACTACCACTACTACTACTACTACTACTACTACTACTACTAATACGATTTCTACTTGTACTAGTACGACTACTACAACCGCTACTACAACTACTACTTCTACAGTTACAACTATAACTACTACAAGTTCTAGTACTACTACTACTACCACTACTACTACTACTACACCTATTACTACTTTGACTACTATAACTACTCATACTACTACTACTTCTCTTACTTCTACTACTACTACCCCTGCTACTACAATAGCAACAACAACAACTACTACTGCTACTATTTCTGCTACTACTATTACTACTACTACAACACCTATTACAACTGCTACGACTACTGCTTCTACTACCACTACACCAAATCCTCCTCCTCCTACAACTACTACAACTTCTGCCACTACAACTATTGCTTTTACTTCTGCTACTACAACTACAACAACTTCAATTACTACTACAACTGCTGCAGCTACTGCTACTATTATGACTACTACTGTTGCTACTAATACCACTACTACTACCGGTACTACTACTGCAACAACTACTACTACCACTAAAGTACGACTACTACTTCTACTACTACTACTACTAGTACTAAAACTACAACTACTACTACTAGTACCACTACTACTGCTACTCCTATTGCTACTACTACTAATACTACTCCTCCTCCTACTACAACTACTACGCCTACAACTACTACTACTCCAACTACTACTACTACAACAACAATAACTACTACTACTCATACTACTACTACATCTACTCTGACTTCTACTACTACTACCCCTACTACTACTGGAACAATAATAATTATTGCTACTGCTGCTACTTCTACTACTACTATTACTACAAGTACAGCTGCTATTACCACTACTACCACTACTCCACCTCCTCCTCCTCCTAGTACTACTTCCACTTTCGCTACTACAACTACTACTTCTACTTCTACTACTACTGCTACTGCAGCTACTTCTACTATTGTGACTACTGCTACTACTGCTACTCCTACTGCTTCTACCTCTACAACTAATATGACTGCTACCTTTACGACTACTACTGCTACTGCTACTATTGCACCAGTACCCCCACATCTACGACTAGCACTGCTACTACGCCAGCACCTACTACTACTATTACTACAATCTATATAATAATTACTATTACTACAACCACTTCTACGACTAGCACTGCTACTACTCCAACAACTATTACTATTACTAGTATCAATCCAACTCCAACTACTACTACAACTACTACAACTAATCCTACTGCTACCACTACTACTACTTATTCTACTATTACTACTTCTACTGCGACTACTACTACTACTACAATTACTCCTACTACTACTACTACAACACCAACTACTTCTAATATTACTACTACTACAGTTGCTACTACAATACTGCTACTTCTACATCTATTTCTTCTAATACATCAACTACTACTAGTAGTACTACTAATATTATACAACTATTGATACAAGTACTACTACCATTACTACTAGTAGTAGTAGTACTACTACTACTACAACTCATACCATACCTATTACTGCTGTTATTGCTACTTGTATTTCTATTCCCACTACTGCTACTCCTCCTCCTCCTACTACTACTACTATCACTGCCCCTACTACAACCTCCACTACTACAAATACTACTAGTACTACTACTACTACCACTTGTACTGCTACAACTACAACTACTACAACAACTACTTTTAGTACTACTACTACTTCTACTTCTACTACTACTACTGCTGCTGCTGTTGCTACTATTACAGCTACTGCTACTAGTAATGCTACTACTTCTACTATTAAAACTGCTATAATAACTTGTATTGCTGCTGCTGCTATGGCTGCAACTCCGATTACTACTACTACTACTACTACCACAAGTACTATTACTATTACTACTATTACAATAACTACTACTCCTACTACAACTGATACTCCTACTACTACTACAACTATTACACCTACTACTACTACTGCTACTACTACTGCACTACTATTACTACTTTTGCTACTACTACTACTGCGACTACTACTACTACTAGTACTACTTTTGCTACTACTTCTGCTACTACTCCACTATGACTTTTACGACTACTACTACTACTCTTGCTACTACTGCTATTGCTACTACAGCTACCGCAACTACCTCTATTACTGCTACTTCTTCTCCTACACCTATAATTAATACTACTACTACAAATACTACTACTACTGCTACTACTACAACTACTACAGCTACTACTACTCCTACTACTCGTACAACAACAACAACAACTACTACTACTACTACAGCTACTACTTCTACTACTACTACTGTTGCTGCTGCTGCTGCTACTACCACTACAATGACTAATACTACTAGTGCTAGTATTACTTCTTCTACTACTACTTCAACTCCAACTCCTACTCCTAGTCCAAATACAGCTACATCTATAACTACTATAATGACTTCTGCTACTACAACTACTAACACTTCTACTGGTTCTACTACTACTGGTACTACCACTGCATCTACTTTTGCTACTACTACTAATACTAATACTACTATTTCTACTATTACTACTAGCACACCCCCTACAACTACTACCATCACTATTACTACTACTACAACTGATCTTGCTGCGCCTACTACTCCTGCTACTCCAACTTCTGCTGTTACGGCCGCTCCTACTACTGCTACTATTGCTACTTTTGCTCCTGCTATTACCACTTGTACTCCTACTCCTACAACTGCTAGTACTACAATTCCTCCTCTACTACTAGTACAACTACTACTACTCCTACTTCTGCCACTGCTGCTACTACTACTCCTACTACTACTACTACTACTACTACTACTAAAACTCGTATTGCTACTCCTACTCCAACTCCTTCTCCAACCACTTCTCCGATAACTACAATTACTATGACTACTACAACTACTACTACTCCTACAACTATAGCTACCACATCTACTACTGCTACAACTACCGCTACTCCAAGTTACACAACTACAACTACTAGTAAAACTACTATAATTACGACCATTGCTGCTGCTTCTACTACTGCTGCTTATTCTATTACAAGTACAACCGCTACTACTCCTACTCCAACTCCTACTGTAACTACTACTCCAACAACTATTACTATTGCAATCACTGCTTCAAATACTATTACTCCTACTCCTACTCTTACTACTACTACTAATACTACTACCACTATTACTAATACTACTACAACAAATACTACTAATACTATTTCTGCTACAACAACAACAACAACTACTACTACTAGTCCTACTCTTGCTCGTGCCACTACTACTAGTACTCCTTCCGCAACTATTGCTCCTTCTACTCCTACTCCTACTCCTACTCGTACTTCAGCTAGTACTACTACAATAACTACTACTACTACAACTCCTCCTTGTAATACTACTACAACTACTACTACTACTACGACGACTACCACTACCACAATAACAACAACAACAACAACAACAACAACTACTACTACTACAACTAATACTACAACAACAACTACTACCACTAGTACCACTAATACTAATATTACTACAACTGCTTCTGCTGCCGCTACTACTACTGCTACTACTACTACTATACTACTACTACTATACTACTATTAATAAAATAACAATAATAATAATAATAATAATAATAATAATACCACTACTACTACTGCCGCTACTACTACTTCAACTACTACTCCTACTAGTATTGTTACGACTACTACAACTGCTGCAACTACTACTACTACAACTAGTACTGCGACAACTACTACTACAACCACTAATATTGCTACTGCTAATGCCACTACTCCTATTACTACCACTACTACCACTACTACTACAACAACAACTACTACTACAACTACCACTACTCCAACAACTACAACTCCTCTTACTACTACTACAACTCCTACTAATACTACTACCACTCCTACTACTACCACTACTACAACTACTCCTACTCCAACTCCTACTAGCACTACTACTCCTAGTATGACTACTGCTACTAGTACTACTACTACTACAACAACAACAACTACTATTACTACTACTATTACTACTACCACGACAACTATGACTACTAGTACTACTAGTACTAGTACTTCTATGGCCGCTACAACTACTACAGCGATAGCTCCTACTTCTACTGCCATTCCTACTACAACTACTACTACTAATACAACAACAACTACACCAACTATGACTGCCACAACAACTACTGTTGCTGCTACTACTTCTATTACAACAACTACTACAACTAATGGTACTGCTACTATCATTACAACTACTACTACAACTATTGGTATTGCTACTACTACTGCTGCTACCATTGCTCCAACAACTACAAGTCATACTACTACTCATGCAACAACCTTGACTTATACTACTACTACTACTACTACTACTACGACTACTACTACAACTACTGTTACTAATACAAATGCAGCTGCTGCTACTACTACAACTACTTTCGCTACTACTGCTACTACGGCTACTACTAGTACTTCCACTACTATTTCTACTACTACTACTACTCTGACACCTACAATTGCCACTACTAGTACTATAACTACTAAATCTCCTACTACAACTCCAACTCCAACTTCTACTCCTACTAATATAACTGCTACTACTATTGCATCTAATACTACTACTACTACTACTACCACTACTACTACTACTACTATTACTAGTACCTCCACTACAACAACAACTACTACTACGACTACTACAACTCCAATTACAGTTACTACTATTACTCCTCCTCCTTCTACTACTATTACACAAAATCCTACTACAATTGCTACTCCAACTCATATTCCTGCTATTACTCCTACTACTATTACTACTACTACCACAACAACAACAACTACTACTATTCCTATACTACTACTCCAACTACAACCACTATCACTCGTACTACTACTACTCCTCCTAACACTCCAACTATGTCTATCACTACTACTACTGTTACAACTATGACTACTACTCCAACTACTACTTCTCCTATAGCCACTACTCCTACTATTACTACAACTCCAAACTCTCCTATAACTTGAGCTACTACTACTCCTACAACAACAACTACTACTACACTCCTACTACGACTACTGCTACAATAACTAATACTATAACTACTATTACGACTACTACTGCTGCTGCTGCTACTGCTACTACTACTACTACTACTACTACTAATACTGCACTTCCTACTTCTAATACGCCTACTACTACTCATACTAATACTAGTACTCCAAACAATCCTACAACAACTACTGCTACTATTACTATTACTATTGCTACTACTACTATAACTACTACTACTACTCCACCTACTACTACTGCTGCTGCTACTACTACTCAAACTCTGACTCCTAGCACTACTGCTATTACAAATACTACCCCTACTCCAACTTCTACAACTCTTACTACTACTCCTACTCCAACTCCTACTCCTACTACTACTACTACTACTACTACAACAACAACAACAACTACTACTACAACTACTACAACAACAACAATTACTACAACAACAACAACAACAACAACAACAACAACTACTACTACTATTCCTACTCTTACTCTTCCTACAGTTGCTACTAGTCCTACTCCAACTCCTAATGCTACAACTACTCCAATTACTACTACTACTACTACTACTACTATTACTACAACAACTACTACTATTACTACTACTACAACTACTACTACTACTACTACTACTACTACTTCTACTACTACTACTATTCTTACTCTTATTCCTCAAACTATTGCTATTACTGCTTTTACTACTGCTACTCCAACACCAACTCCGACTACTACTCCTAATACTTCAACTACTACTACTACTACCACTATTACAACTAGTACAATCGCTATTACTACTATTACCACTACTGCTGCTGGTCGTACAACTACTGCTATTATCACTGCTACATGTACAACTACTGTTATAACAACTGCTACTACTATTATGGCTACTACCGCACTGCTACAACCGCCACCACCACCACCACCACTACTACTCCTACTGCTACTACTACTACTACTACTATTACTATTATTACTACACCTACTACTACTACTACTCCTACTATTACCTGTGCTAATACTACTACTCCAAACACTCCTACAAACTACTACTATAACTATTGCTATTACTGCCATGATAATAACAACTACTACTAGTAGTTCTAATACTAATACTACTAGTACTACTCATGCTACTACTACAACTACTCCTACTTCTACTACTAGTAAGACTACTACTACATTACTACTAGTACAACTTTTTGTACTACTACTACTACTAGTTCTATTACTAATACTACTATTACTACTCATCCTACTACTACTACTACAACAACTACTCCTACTACAATAACTACTATTGCTGCTGCTGCTATTCCTACTACTACCACAACAACAACAACAACAACAACAACTACTACTACTACTACTACAACTACTCTTACTACTACTATTACAACAACTACTCCCAGTACTACTCCTACAACTACTACTACTACCACAAGTACTACTACTACTACCACCACTACTGCTACTAATAATACTAATACTACTTCTACTACTACTACTATTACTTCTACTACTTGTAGAATTGCCACTACAACTACTCCTTCTATTACTTGTACTACTACTACTAATACTAACACTACTACTCCGACACCTACTACTACTCCTACTCCTATACCTATTGCCACTACTACCCCTACTACTACTATTTTTGCTACTATTACTAATACTACTACTAATTCTAATACTCCTACAACTCCACCTCCTATTAATACTACCACTTTTGCTACTACTATTTCTACTACTACTACTACTACTACTATTACTACTACTACTACCACCACCACCGCTACTGGAACATCAGAAGTAGTACTAGTAATATTTATAGTATTACTAGAAGCAACAGAAGTAATATGAGTTGTAGCAGTAGTAGTAATGGAAGTAGTACTAGTAGTGGAAATTGTAGTAGCAGTAGTGGAAGTAGTAGTTATGGTACAAGTAGCCTTATTAGCAGGAACAATAGTTGTAGTAGTGGTAGTTGTAATAGTATTATAAGTAGAAGCAGGAGTAGTAGTAGTAGTAGCAATAGTAGTCGTAGCAGTAGCAGTAACAGTAGTAATAGTAGTAGTAGTAGAAGTGGTAGAATCAATAGGGGTAGTAGTAGTAGTAGTAGTAGTAGTAGTAGTAGTAGTAGTAGTAGTAGTAGTAATAGTAGTAGTAGTCGCAGAAGTAGTAGTCATTATAGTGGTAGTAGTAGCAGTTGTTGTAGTAGTTGTTGTAGTAGTAGCAGTTGTAGTTATTATAGTAGTAGCAGTAGTTGTTGTAATAGTAGTAGTCGTAACAATATTAGTAGCAGAAGTAGTAATAGTAGGAAAAGAAGAAGTAGAGTAGTAGGAGTAGCAGGACTAGTAGTAGTTATTCTTGTAGTAGTTGTTATAGTTATAATAGTAGTAGCAGTCATTGCGGTAGCAGTAGTAGTAGAAATAGCAGTTGTTACAATAAGTGTAGCAACAGTAGTAGTAGTAGTAGTTGCAGTAGTAGTACCCTTAGTACCAATAGTAGTAGAAATAGTAGTTATAGCAGTAGTAGCAGCAGTAGCAATATGAGTAGACCTAGTAGTAGTTAATGTTTAAGTAGTAATAGTAGCAGTAGTTGTAGTAGTAGTAGCAGTAGTAGTGGTAGTAGTAGCAATAGTGGCAGTAGCGGCAGTAACAAAAGCAGTAGTTGCAGTATCAGTAGGTGTCGAAGTGGTAGTAGTCATCATCGTCGTCGTAGTAGTAGTAGAAGTAGTTGCAGCAGTGGTACAAGTAACAGGAGTAGTAGCAATAATAGTAGTAGTTGTGGTACTTGTAGTCATATTAGCTGTAATAGTACTAGTAGTAGTTGTTGTTGTAGTGGTGCTAGTAGTACTGGTAGTAGTAGTTATTGTAGTAGTATCTGTAGCAATAGTATGGTAGTAGAAGTTGTTGTAGTAGTAGATGTAGTAGTTGTAGTTGTTGTTGCTATTGTTGGAGTAGAAATTGGAGTAGGAGTTGGAGTAGAAGTAGTTGCAGTAGTAGTAGCAGTAGCTATTGTAGTAGCTATAGTAATAGTTAGAGTAGTACTAGAAGGTCAGGAGTTATAGCAAGAGTAGGAGCTGGAGCAATAGTGGTTGTAGTAGCAGTAGCAGTGGAACTAGTAATAGTTGTAGAAGTAGCACTAGTAGTAGCAGTAGAAGTAGCACTAGTAGTAGTAGTAGAACTAGTAGTAGTAGTAGCTCTAGTTGTAGTTGTAGAAGTAGTAGCAGTAGCAGTAGTAGTGGGAGGAGGTGGTGGATAGTAGATGTAGTTGAAGTGGTTGTAGTAGTAGTGGAAGTAGTAGCAGGAATAGTAGTAGTAAGAAGAGGAGGAGTAGTAGTAGAAGTTATAGTAGGGATAGTAGTAGGTGTAGTAATACTTGTAGTAGTATAGTAGTCGTAGTATAGTAGTAGTAGTAGTAGTAGTGGCCATAGTAGTTGTAGCAATAATCATATTACTAGTAGGAGGAGGAGTAGTAGTAGTAGATGTAGTACTTGTAATAGTAGTAGTCAAAGTAGTAGTAGTAGAAGAAGAAGAAGAAGTAGTAGTAGTAGTAGTAGTAGTTACAGTAGTTGGACAAGTAGTAGCAGTAGTAATAGTAGTAGTAGTATTAGTAGCAGTAGTTACTATAGTAGTAGGAGGAGAGGTAGTAGCCGTAGTAGTACTGGTAGTTCTAGTAGTATTAGTCGTTGTTGTTGTAGTTGTAGTAGTAGAATTAGAGGGACTAGTAGTGGCAGTAGTAGAAGTAGTAGTAGTTATTGTAGCAGTATTAGTAATAGTAGTAGTAGTAGTAGTGTCGTACTAGTTGAGGTAATAGCAGTAGCAGTAGTTGTTGTAGTAGTGAAGTAGTAGTAGCAGTCGCGGTGGAAGTAGTGGTAGCAGTAGTCATAGTAGTAGCAGTTGTAGTAGTCGTAGTTGTAGTAGTAGTAGTAGTGGTGGTGGTAGTAGTAGACATAGTAGTAGTAGTAGCTGGAGTAGTAGTAGTAGAAGTAGAAGTAGTATTTTTTGTAGCACTAATAGTAGTAGAAGTAAGAGGAGATGAAGGAGTGGTAGTAGTCGAAGTAGTAGTAGTTGTAGTAGTAGTAGTAGTGGTGGTGGTGGTGGTGGTAGTAGTACTAGTAGCAGTAGCAGCAATAGTAGCACTAGTAATGGTAATAGTAGCAGTCGGGGAAGTTGTAGTTGCGATTCAGGTAGTCTTATTAGTAGGAGCAGTAGTGGTAGTAGTGGTAATTGTGGACGTGCTAGATGTAGTAGTAGTAGTAGCAGCAACAACAACAACAACAGTAGCAGTAGCAATACTAGTAGTAGTTGTTGCTATAGAATCAGTAGGGGCAATAGTAGTAGTAGTAGTAGCTATTATTGTAGTGGTAGTAGTAGTAGTCATAGTAGTAGTAGTAGTAGTAGTTGTTGTTGTTGTTGTAGTCCTTATAGCAGAAGCAGTAGTAGTTGTAATATCATTAGTACTAGCAGTACTAGCAGCAAAAGTAGTAGTAGTAGTAGGAAAAGAAGTAGTGGTAGCAGTAGTAGCAGTAGTTGTTGTTTTAGTAGTTGTTGTAGTCATTATAGTAGTAGCAATAGTAGTTGTAATACTAGTAGTAGTAATAGTGCTAGTAGCAGAAGTAGTAGTTGTAGTAGGAAAAGAAGTAATGGTAGCAGTAGTTGTTGTTTTAGCAGTAGTTGTAGTTGTAGTAGCAGTAGCAGTAGTTGCGATAGTAGTAGCAATAGCAACAGTAGTAGTTGCAGTAGTTGCAGTAGTAGTAGCCTTAGTAGCTGTAATAGTAGTAGTAGCAGCAACAGCAGTATGAGTTGATTTAGTAGTAGTTAAAGTAGTAGCAGTAGTAGCAGTAGTTGTAGTTGTAATAGCAGTAATAGTTGCAACAATAGTAGTAGTGGTAGTAGTAGCAAATAGTAGTTGCAAAAGTAGTAATACAAGCAGTAGTTGCAGAAGCAGTAGGTGTTGAAGTAGTAGTAGTTATTGTAGTAGTTGTAGTAGTAATACAAGTAACAACACCAGTAGTAGTAGTAGATTTAGTAGTAGTAGTACTAGTAGTCGTATTAGCAGGAATAGTACTGGTAGTATTAGTTGTTGTAGTAGTACTAGTAGCTGCAGTAGTAGTTGTTGTAGTAGTAGTACCAGTAGCTGTAGTAGTAGTAGTAGAAGCGGTTATAGTAGAAGTAGAAATAGTAGTCGTAGTAGTTATTGTAGTTGTTGGAGTAGTAATCGGAGGACGAGTTGGAGTTGAAGTAGTTGCAGTAGTGGTAGTAGTACTAGTAGTTGTAATAATAGTTGTCGTATTTGTAGGTCTAGGAGTTGTAGTAGGAGCAAGAGTAGGAGCAACAGTAGTAGTAGTAGCAGTAGCAGCAACACAAGTAGTAATAGTAGTAGCAGTAGCTGGAGGAGGAGTAGTAGTAGCAGCAGTAGAAGTGGTAGTAGTAGTAGCGGAAGCAGTAGCAACAGTAGTAGTAGTAGTTAGAGGAGTAGTAGTAGCAGAAGTTGTAGTAGGGATAGTAGTAGGAGTAGTTGTTGTAGTAGAAGTATAGTAGTAGTTGTAGTAGTAATAGTAGTGACCATAGTAGTTGTGGTAATAATAGTAGTACTAGTAGGAGGAGTAGTAGAAGTAGTAGCTGTAGTGGTTGTAATAGTAATAGTAGAAGTAGTAGTAGTTGTTGTAGTAGTAATAGTAGTAGCTATAGTAGCAGGAGCAGTAGTAGTGGTTGGAGTTGGAGTAGGGGTAGTGAAAGTAGTACTAGTAGTAGAAGTAGGAGTTGTAGTAGGAGCAATAGGGGTAGTAAGAGTACTAGTAGCTATAGTAGTTGCAGTAGTAGAAGTAGTAGTAGCAGTAGTAGTTGTAGTAGTAGAAGTAGTAGAGTAGCTATAGTAGTTGTAATAGAAGTAGTAGTAGAAGTTGTTGTAGTGGCAGCAGTAGTATTAGCTTTAGTAATAGTAGTAGTTGCAGGAGTAGAAGTAGTGCTTGTAGTAGTAGTAGTAGTAGTTGTTGTTGTTGTTATTATTATTGTTGTTGTTGTTGTTGTTGTGGTTGTAGAAGTAGTAGTAGTATTAGTGGTAGTAGTATTCATAGCAATTTTAGCATTAGTAGTAGTAGTAGTATTAGTGATCGTAATAATAGTAGTACTAGTAGTTGTGGCAGTAGTAATAGTAGTAGTAGTTCTAGTAGAAGTAATAGTGTTGGTAGTAGGAGTAGTAGTAGGAGTAGAAGTAGGAGCAGAAAAGGTAGTAGCAGAAGCGATAGTAATAGTCATACTAATAGTAGTAGTTGTAGCGGGAGTAGTAGTAGGAGCAGTAGTAGTTGTAGTAATGACAACTGTAATAGTAGTTGTTGTAGTAGTAGGAAAAATAGTAGCCGAAGATGTAGTTGCAATAGTAGTAGTAGTTGTTCTTGTTGTAGTACTAGCAGGAGTAGTAGTAGTAGTGTTACAAGTAGTAGTTGTAGTAGTAGTAGCAGTTGTAGAATTAGTAGTTGTAATATTAGTGGTAGTAGTTGTGATAGTAGTTGGAATAATAGTAGCAGCAGCAATAGTAGTAGTCCCATTTGACGTAGTCATATCAATAGTTACATCAATAGTCTCAATAGCAGCAGTAGTAGTAGTATTAGTAGATGTAACAACAATAGCAGCAGTATCAGTAGTGGTAGCAATAAAAGTCGTAGCTGTAGTAGCAATAATAGTATTAGAAATAGCAGTAATGGTTGTAGAAGCTGTAGTAGTTGTAGTAGTAGCTATAGAAGTAGTAGTTTTTGTAGCAGTAGTTGTAGAAGCAGGAGAAGTTGTAGTAGCAGCAGTAGTAGCAGTGGTAGCAGTAGTTGGAGAAGTAGTAGTAGTAGTAGTAGCAGTAAAAGTAGTAGTAGTAATTATAGTAGCAGCAACAGCAGTAGTAGTAATAGTAGTAGTAGCAATAATAGTAGTAGTAGTAGTAGTCGTGGTGTTGGTAATAGTTGTAGAGGAAGATGCAGCAGTAGCAACAACAACAACAATAGTTGTAGTAGTAGTAGCAGCCGCAGTAGTAATGTCAACAATAGTAGCGGTAGAATTAGTAGTAGCAGTAGTAGAAGTAGTACTAGTAGTAGTTGTAGTAGTAATAGTAGTAGTAGTAGCTGGAGTAGTAGCAATAGTAGTAGCCAATATCTCAGTAGTTGCTATATTAGTTGTAGTAGTGGTAGTAGTAGTAGCAGCAGCAGTAGCAATTATAGTGGTGAAAGTCATACTAATAGTAGTACTAGTAACAGCAGCAGAAGTAGCAGTAGTAGTAGTAGTAGTAGCAATACTAGCTGCAGTTGCTACTATAATAGTAGTTGTTGCAGAAGTAGTAATCATAGTACTAGTAGTAGCAGTCGTAGCAGAAATAGTCGTAGTAGTAGTAGCAGGAGTTGTAATAATAGTAGTAGTAGTAGAACAAGAAGAAGAAGCAGTAATAGTACTATTAATAGTAGAAGAAGTAGTCGTTGTAGCAAAAGTAGCAGCAACAACAGTAGAAGTAGTATTTTTAGTTGAATTAGTAGTAGCAAGAGTAGTTATAGTAGTAGAACCTGTAGCAGCAGCAGATGCAGTCGTGGCAGTGGTAGCAGTGAGACAGTAATAGTAGTAGTAATAGTGGTAGTGTAGCATTAGTAGTAGTAGGAGTAGTTGTAGTAGTATTAACAAAAGCATAAAAAATAGTGTAAAAGTAGTAGTAGTACTAGAAAAAGTAATAGTAGAAGTAGTAGTAGTAGTACCAGAAGTTGGAGTAGTCGTAGTATTTGTAGTGCTTGTAGTAGTAGCAGAACCAGTATTAGCAATTGTAGTAGTAGTAGTGGTGGTGGTGGTGGTAGTAGTAGTTGTAATTGTAGGAGTAAGAGTAGTAGTTGTTGTTGTAGTAGTAGTAGTAATAGTAGTAGGAGCAGCAGCAGCAGTAGTAACAGGAGCAGTAGAAGCAATAGTAGTAGGAGTAAAAGTAGCAATAGTAGTAGTAGTGGCAGTTGCAGTAGTAGTAGTAGTAGTAGTAGTAGTAGCTGTAGTTGCTGTAGTAGTAGTAGTAGTGACACTGCTCCTATTACTACTACTACTACAACAACTTCTGCTACTACTACTATAACTACTAGTCCTACTACAATAACTACTACTACAACTAATGCAGCAACTGCTGCAACTACTACTACAACAACTTCTACCACTACTCCTACTCCTTTAACTACTCCTGCAACTACTACTACTACAACAACAATAACAACTACTACTTCGACAACTATTTCTTCTCAAACTCCAACTACTACTGGTGCTACTGACAATAGTGCTGCTACTTCTGCTGCTACTACTACTACTACTACTCCTCTTATGACTACAACAACAAGAATAACAACAACAACAATAACTATTACTACTACTACTACTACTACCACTCATACTATTACCTCTGGTGTTACTACTGCTACTATTACTACTACTACTACTATTACTACGACTAATACTACTCCTGATGCTACTGTTGCGGCTACTACAGCTACCACTACTACTGTTGCTAGTACTACAACTACTGCTGCTGCTCCTACTACTACTACTACCACTACAATTACCAGTACTTCAACTACTACTACTACTATGATAACTACTACTATTGCAACAACTAATACTATTACAACTACTACTACGGCAACCCTTACTACCGCTTCTCCTACGACTACTGCTACTACTACTACTGCAACCACTACTATTATACCTCCTACAACAACCACTACTATTACCACTACCACTGCTGCTGCTACTGTTGTTACAACAAAAACAACTACTACTACTATTGCAAAGGCTATTACCGCAACTACAACAACAACAACTACTACTCCTATTACTACTATTAATACTATTACTACTACTTCTACCAGTGCTACTTCTACTTCTACAATTACTGAAAGTTCTCCAACTACTACTACTAATCCTACTCCTACGACTTCAACTACTATGGCTACTAGTACTACTTCAACACATACTACTACTACTATTGCTACTATGTCTATTACTAGTACTACTACAACTACCACTCCTACGGCTACTACAACTACTCCTACTACTACGACTACTATGGCTACTGCTACTACTGCTACTTCTCCTACTACTACAACTACTGCTTTTACTACTTGTACCACTCCTACTACTACTACTACTACAACTACTCCTATTATGACAAGTACTGTTACTACTGCCACTACCACTACTCCAACTCCAATTGTTACTACTACGACTACTACTACTAATTCTATTCCTACAACTACAGCACAACTACTACTACTTTCACGACTACAATTACTACTACTTTTACAACTACAGCTACAACAACTATTACAACTTCTCCCACTCTTACTACTACTTATACTACAAGTAGTGCTACTATTACTACTACTCCTAACACTCCTACTACTACTACTTCTACCACTCCCTCTACAACAACAACAACAATAAATACTACTATTACTATTTCTACTATAGGTACTACTATTGCTGCTACTATTACT
This sequence comes from Trichopus zeylanicus subsp. travancoricus, assembly GCA_005019695.1. NCBI lineage: Eukaryota > Viridiplantae > Streptophyta > Magnoliopsida > Dioscoreales > Dioscoreaceae > Trichopus > Trichopus zeylanicus. The sequence goes on from RXID01014746.1 coordinate 25,733, forward strand.
ACTGCAACTACTACAACTACTAATACAACTACGGCTATTACACCTACTACAACAACTACAACTACTACTACTACTGCTGCAACAACTACTACTACTATTGCTGCAACTACTCCTGCTACTACTACTTCTACTATTATTTTATTATTACACTACTATAGCTACTACTACTACTACTTCTACTATTGCAACTACTACTACTACGACTACTACGACAACTACTACGACAGCAACAACAACTACTATACTACAGCTACTATGCTACTGCAGCTACGATTGCTACGATACTACTATTACTACTAACACTAATGCAACTACCATTATTAATACTACAACTACCACTACAACTCATAGTTGTACTACTAATACTACTACTACAAGTAACTACTACTCCTACTCCCACTACTACTACAACTACTACAACTCTTGCCACTACTTCTACTCCAATCAATACTATTAATACTGCTACTACTATTAGTACTACACCTACTCCTACTCCTACTAGTTCTCTGACTACTATGACTACTGCTACAACTACTAGTACTATTGTTGCTTCAACTACTACTACTCAACTGCTGCTACTACTACCACTAATACAACAACTACTTCTAGTATTACAACTACTGCTGCTACTACTACTATTACTACTACAACAACTTCTGCTATAACTACTACTGCTACCACTGCAACTACTACTGCAACTAATCCAACTACTACTATAACTACTTCTACGACTACAACTGCAACTACCATGTCTACTGCTACTTCTACAACTTTTATGACCCCTATTATTACAACTGCTTCTAGTACTAATGCTTCCACTACTAAACCAATTGTTGCTACTACTGGTACTACTACTACAAATAGTGCTAGTACTATAGCTACTACTATAACTATTGCTACTATGACTACAAATACTACTGCTACTACTATTGGTGCTACTACTACTATTACTACTACTACTGCTACTACTGCCACTAACACTACTACAACTACCACTACTACTACAACTATTACTGCTGTTGCTACTATTGTTTCTGCTACTACTACTTCTCCTATTGTTACTACTACTGCTACTACTACTACTTCTACTAATACCACAACTACTACTTCCGATGCTACTAGTACTACTTCTACTATTGCTTCTACTACTACAGCTAATACTACAGCTACTACTATTGGTGCGGCTACAAATACTACAACTGCTTCCACTACTACTACTGCTAGAACTGCAACTACTACCACTACCACTACCACTGCTCCAACTACCACAACTACTACTACTAATACTGCTACTATTGCAGCTATAACTACTACTACTACTACTATTACTTCTACTATTACTACTACAGCTACTATTACTACCACCACTACTATTGCTACTACTACTACTACACCTGCTACTACTACTATTACTACTGCATCTGCTACTACTACTCCTACACATACTCATATTGCTGGTCCTACTACTACTGCTACTACTACTCCTACTACAACTACCACTACAATTACTACAACTACTACTCCTACTACTACTCTGCTCCTACTACTACAAGTACTACTACTAGGGCTCGGGCTGCTACTAGTCCTACTAATACTACTACTAGTACAACTTCTTCTTCGACAGCAACAACAACAACAAGTACTGCTACTAGAACTCCTGCTGCCACTACTGCTACTCCTACCACTACTCATACAACTACTACTACTCCCACTACCACTACTACTACTACCACTACAACTACTACAGCTACTACTACTGCTACTACAACTACTGATACAATTACTACCATTACTACTACTACTACTGCGGCTGCTATTATTACTACTACTATAGCTACTACTACTACTATTCCTGCTACAACTACACCTAGTACTACTCTTACTCCTACTCCTACTCCAGCTGCGGGTCTTACTACTACTATAACTATTACTACTAATATTACTCCTATGTTGATGCTGTTGCTCCTGCTGCTACGCCTACTTCTACTACTATTAGCAGTAGTAGTAGTAAGTCTTCTTCTTCTACAACGACAAAAATAACTACTAATACTATTAGTACTCTTGCCACAGCTAATGCTACTGCCCATCCTCCTACTACTATTAGTACACCTAAAACTACTACCACTTCTTCTACAACTACTACTTCACTTATTACTACTACTACGACTTCTACTAATACAACTCCCACTGCTACTTCTACTACTGCTTCTACTGCTACTACTATAGCCACTACTTTGACTACCACTACAACTACTCCGAACACTCCTATTACTATTACCACTACTACCACTAATATTGCTTCTACCACTCCTTCTACGACCACTACTACTACTACTACTGTTACTACTTCTACTATTACTATTATTGTTATGACTACTACTAGTACTAGTACTACTACACCTACTACTATTGCTACTCCTACTAGTACTACTACTACACCTACTACTATTGCTACTACTACTTCTAAAACAACAACAACAACTACTACTACCAATACTACTACTACTGCTACTACTACTACTATTACCACTACTACTACTACTACTACTACTACTACTACTACTACTACTACTACTACTACTACTACTATTACTACTACTATTACTGTAACAACCACTACCCCTACTACTATTACTACTACTACTACTACTCCTACAACTACCACAACAACTACTACTATTACTACTATTGCTGCTACTACTACTATTACTCCTACTACTGTTACGGAAACTACTACTACTACATCAGCTACTGCTGCTTCTACTACTACTGCAGCTTCTACTACTACTACTACTACTAATGCTACTCCTACTATAGCTTCTACTACTCCTAATACTACAGCTACTACTTCTCCTACTACAACTACTCCTACCTCTACTACTGTGGCTACAACAACTACTACTACTTTCGCTACTACTACGGCTGCAACTGCTACTACTACTACTACTACTACCACTATTCGAACTACTACTACTCATACTACACCTATGACTACTACTACTGCTGCCATAACGACTATGACTACTTTCGCTACTACTACTATTCTACTACCACTATTCCAACTACTACTACTCCTAATACTACTCCCACTCCAACTCCTACTACGACTACTACTACGACGACTACTACTACTACTACTAGACTACTACTACATTAACTACTGCTACTACTACCTCTACTACAACTATAACTACTTCTATAGCCCCTACTACTACTGCTACTAGTACTCCTACTACTACTACTAATACTACTACTGCCACTACTGCTATTACGACTAATAATATTATTACAACTGCTGCTACTACTGCAACTGTACTACCAATACTACTATTACAACTGCTACTACTACTCTAACTACTACTCCGGCTACTACTACTAGTACTACAACATTTACTACTACTACTACTACTACTACTATTACTACTACTACTACTACTACTACTACTAATACTACTACTACTACTACTACTACTGTTACGACTACTACTGCTGCTGTTGTTGCTGCTGCTACTACTACTACTATAACTACTATGACTGCTACTACTACTACTCCTACTCATACTACTACTACTACATCTATGCCTTCTAGTACTACTACTAATACTACAACTCTTACAAATACTCTTGCTCCAACTTCTACTCCAACTACTACTCCTATTACTACTACTATTACAACAACTACAATTACTACTACGGTTACTAATAATACTACTTTTGATGCTACTGGTAGTACTACTACTACTAATACTACTACTACTAATACTGCTGCTACTACTACAACTACAACTACTACTACTATTGTTGATACTACTACTAAACTACTAATCCTACTACCACACTACTAATACTACTAATACAACTAGTACTCCAACTACTACTACTACTCCTACTCCTACTCCTTCTACAACAGCTATTCATACTACTACCCCAACAACAACTACTATTACTACAATTTTTACAACCACCACCGCTACTTACACTATCCACTATTACAGCCACTACCAATACTGCTTCGCAACTACTACTAGTACTATTAGTACAACTACTAGTACTCTTGTTGCTGCTGCTACTCCTACAACCACTATTACTAATACTACAACTACTACTAATACTACAACTCCTACTACTACTTATACTACTGCTACTACTACCACAACTACTAGTATTGGTACTACTAATCTTACTTTTACTGCTACTACTACAACTCCTCCTAACACTTCGACTACAAATACTGCTGCTGCTACTACTACTTCTACCACAGCTTCTTCTACAACAACTACTACTACTTCTGCTACTAGTATTACTACACTACTACTACTACTACTACTACTACTACTACTACTACTACTACTACTACTTGTACAACTACTACATGTACTACAACTGCTACCATTAATAACGCTACTACTACTTCAACAACTACTATTACAAGAACTACCACTCCTACTATTGCGGCTAATACTACTACTAAAAAAACTACAACTACCACTACTCTACTACTACTACTACTACTACTACTTCAATTACTACTTATGTGGTGTCTATAACTGCTACTACTATTGCTACCCCAACTACTACTCATACTCGTACTCCTAGTCCTACTACTACTACTACTACCGCTTCTACTACTATTATTATTACTACTACTACTACTACCACCACCACCACCACCACTACTACTACTACTATTACTACTACAGCTATTACTTCTACTACTACTACTACTACGATTACTACTACTACTACTACTAATACTAGAACTGCTACTACTATTGCTACTACTTCTACAACAACTACTACTACTCCTGCTACTACTACTGCAACTGCTACTTCTCCTACTGTTACTACTACCGCCACAACTACTATTGCTACTGCTTCTACCACTACTACTACTGCTGTTACAATAGTAGTTGGAGAAGGAGGAGCAGTAGCAGCAGTAGCAGTAGCAGTAGTAGTAGTAGTAGTAGGAGTAGTGGTAATAGTAGTAGCATTATTTGTAATAGTAGTAGTAGTAGCAGTAATGTTGGTAATAGAAGTGGTTGCTGTAGAAAAAGTAGGAGCAATAGTAACCGAAGCTGTAGTAGCATTAGTAGTAGTAAAAGTAGTAGTTGTAGCAGTTGCAGTAGTACCAGACGTAGCAGTAGTGGTAGTAGTAGTAGAAATAGTTATAGTAGCAGAAATAGTAGTAGTAGAACTAGGAGCAGTAGTAGTGGAAGTAGCAATAGTAGTGGCAAAAGTAGAAGTAGTAGAGGTAGTAGTAGCAATCATAGCAGTAGTAGCACTAGCAGTAGTTGTTGTTGTAGAAGTAGTTGTAGTAGTAGTGGTAGCAGTAGGAGAAGTAGTAGTTGGAGTAGCAGTAGTACTGGTAGCAGTAGGTATAGCAGTAGGAGCAATAATTGTTGTGGTAATACTAGTAGTCAAAGTAGCAGTGGCAGTAGTAGCAGTTGTAGTTGTTGTAGTTGTTGTAGGATACCAGTAGAAGTAGTATTAGTAGTGGAGGTAGCAATAGTAGTAGTTGTGGTGGTAGCAGTTGTAGGAGTGGTCGCAGCAATTGTACTAGCATTTGTAGTAGTAGGATTAGTAGTAGTAGTAGTACTAGGACTAGGAATAGAGATAGTACTAGTAGCAGTAGCAATAGTAGTAGTAGAAGTAGTTGGAATAGTAGTAGTAGTTGTTTTTGTAGTAACAGCAGCAACAACAGTAGTAGTCGTAGTCGTAGTTCGCAGTAATATTAATAATAGTAGTAGCAGTTTTAGTAGAAGTTGTAGGAGAGTAGTTGTTGTTGAGCTATAGCAGATGTAGTAGTAGTAGTATTAGTAGTTAAAACTGTTGTCGATTAGCTGTAGCAGCATTTGTTAGAGCTGCAGTTATTGTTGGTTGCCTCGAGTTGGCATTGTAGTCGTAGTAGTAGTCGTCTCGAAACACTAGCAAGCCAGTCGAAGAGAAAGTACTAGTTGCCACATAGTAGTAGTTGTAGTCATCTGTCGTAGTAGTAGTAGGAGGCCCCCAGTCCGTAGTCAGTAGTAGTTGTTGTTGTTGTTGTAGAAGTAGAAGTAGAAAGTGTAGTAGACAGTTTAGTAGTAGTTGTAATAGTAGTTGTACTTGTTGTTGTTGTTGTTGTAGTAGTAGAAGTAGTAGCTATAGTAGGAGTTAGTAGTTGGAGTAGTAATGGTAGCAATAGAAGTAGTAGCAGTAGTGTAGTAGCAGTAGGAGTAGTAGACGTAGTAGTTGAAGTAGTAGTAGTAGCAGTCAGCAAGATTAGATAGTCGTAGTAAGGAAGCTTTAGAGGTGTGGAAGTTGTAGTAGTAGTGGCATTTGTGTTCATAGTAGTGTTAATGGCATTCACAGTCGTAGTAGTCGTAGTGGTAGCAGCAGTAGTAGAAGTAAAAGTAATAGTATGAGTGGCAATAGTAATTGTAGTAGTAGTAGTTGTTGTTGTAACAGTAGTAATAGGATTAGTAGTTGTAGCAGCAGCAATAGTAGTAGTAGTAATAGTAGTAATAGGAATAGTAGTAGTAGTGGTAGTAGTAGTGGAAGTTGTACTAATAGTAATAGGAGTAGTAGTAGTAGTGTTAGCAGTAGTAGAAGTTGTAGTAATATTGGTAATAGTTGTAGTAGTTGGAGGAGTAGGAGTAGAATTAGTAGTAGTAGTAGTAGTAGTAGTAGCAGCAACAACAACAGTAGTAGTAGTAGTAGTAGGAGTAGTAGGAGTAGGAGTAATTGTAGTAGCACGAGTAGTAGTAGGAGTAGGAGAAGTGGTAGAAGTAATAGTGATGGCAATAGCCGCAGTAGCAGTAGTAGTAATTGTAGTAGTAGTATCAGTAGAAGTAGTACTAGCAGCAGTAATAGTAGTGGTAGTAGTAGCAGTAGTAGTAGCTGCAGTAGTAGTAGAAGTGCTAGTAGTTGTAGTTTTAGTAGTTCTAGTAGAAGTAATAAGAATAGTAGTAGTCGTAGTTGTAGTAGTTCTTTTAGTTATAGTAGTGGGAGTAGTAATAGTAGTTGTTGTAGTAGTAGTAGTAATAGCAGTAGTAGCAGTAGCAAAAATAGTAGTAGTACTAGTGGTAGTAGTAATAGTAGTTGTAGTCGTAGTAGTAGTAATAGTGATAGTAGCAGCTGGAGTAGTTGTAGTGGCCGAAGTAGTAATTGTCATGATAGCAACAACAGTAGTAGTAGTAATAGTAGGAGTGTTAGGCGTAGTAGTAATAGCAGTAACAGTAATGGTACTAGTAGTAGGAGAAGTAGTAGCAGTAGCAGTAGCAGAAGTTTTGGTAGCAGTAGTTGTATTAGTGTTGTTAATATTAGTAGTAGTAGCAGTTGGGTTGTAGTAGTATCCGTAGTAGTAGTAGTTATTGTTGTAGTAGTAGCAGTAGGAGCGGTCGTAGTTTTAGTGGTAGCTGTGGTAGTAGTAGTAGAAGTAGTAGTAGTTGTTGTTGTTGTATGACTTCTTGTAGTAAGATTAGTAGTAGAAATAGTAGTAGAAGTAGTAGTAGGAGCAGCAGTAGTAAGTAGTGGCAACAGTAGCAATAGTAGCAATTGTTGATGTTGTAGTAGCAGCCGCAGCCACAACAGGAGTACGAGTAGCTATAGTAGGATCAAGAGTAGTAGTAGTTGTAGCAATAATATTTTCTATAGTAGTAATAGTATTAGTAGCAGCAGCAGCAATAGTAGTAGTAGCAGCAGTAGTTGTACTACTACTACTAGTAGTTGTTGTTGTAGTCATAGTAGTAGTAATAGTAATAGCAATAGTAGTAGTTGTTGCAATAGCCAAAGTAGTAATAGTAATGGTAGCAACAACAGTAGTAGTAGTAATATCAGGAGTGTTAGGAGTAGTAGTAGTACTTAGAGTCGTAGTAATGGAAGTAGTAGTTGCAGTAACAATAATGGTAGTAGTAGTAGTTGCAATAGCAGCAGCAGTAGTCATAGAAGTAGTAGTTGTTGTATTCATATTGGTAGTAGTAGTAGTAGTAGTAGTAGCAGCAGTAGGGTTGTATTAGTATTCGGGGTAGTAGTAGTAGCAAAAGCAGTAGTTATAGTAGTAGCAGTAGCAATAGCAGTAGTTGTAGTAGCAACAGTGGTAGTAGTGGTTGTTGTTGTTGTTGTTGTTGTAAGACTAGTTGTAGTAAGACTAGTAGTAGTAATAGTAGTAGAAGTAGTAGTAGGAGTAGTAGTAGAAGTAGTAGCAGCAATAGCAACAATAGTAGTAGTTAAAGTTGTAGTAGCAGCAGCAGCCACAGTAGGAGTACGAGTAGCTATAGTAGGATCAGAAGGAATAGTAGTTGTAGGAAGAATAGGAATAGGTGTAGAGGTAGTAATTATAGTTGCAGTAGTAGTAGTAGTAGTAGGACAAGGGGTAGTAGTAGCAGGACAAGGGGTAGTAGTAGCAGGAGTTGGAGTAGTAGCAGTAGCAATTATGCTGCTACTACTCTTACTACTACTACTACTTCTCCTACGACTAACACTGCAACAACAACTACTACTGCTAGAACCACAGCTACTACTTCTATTGCTACTACTGCTACAGCTACGGCTGCTACTTTCGCTACTACTACTATTGCTAATATTACAGCTACTACTGCTACTATTACTACAATTATGACTATTGGTACTATTGCTGCTGCTGCTACTACTGCTACTATTGGTTTTGCTACAACTGCCACATCTATTACTTCTACAACTGCTACTACTACTACTACTGCTCCTACTACTACATCTATTACTCTTATACTGCTACTGCAGTTCATATTGCTACTTCTACTACTACTACTACTTCTAATTCTATTATTACTACAACTGCTAATACTAATACTACTACTGCTACTAGTTCTCCTACAATAATATCAATTACTACTGCAACTACATTGCCTCCTACAATTATTGTCCTTACTATTGCTACTCCTACAACTACTGCTACTACTACTGCTACTACTACTACTACAACAACATCTTCTACTACTGCTACAACTGCAACCACAACAACAACAACTCTTACTGCTACCACTACTACTACTACTACTACTACTACTACTACTACTACTATTACTACTACGGTTATCGCTACTGCTACAACTTCTGATACTACAAATTCTGCTACTACTATTATAGCTACTGCTACTACTACTAGTTCTCCTACTACTATTACTTCTACTTCAACTAATTCTCCTACTATTACTACTGTTACTGCTGCTATTACTCCGACTACTATTGCTACAACTCCAACTATTACTGCAACTACAAATACTCCAAGTACTACTACTACTACTACTACTATGACCACTACTACAACTACGGCTACTACTACTACTATTACTAGGGCTAGGGCTACTAATACTACCGCTCCTACAACTACCACTACTACGACTATTACTATTGCTATTACTACCGCTAGAGCTACTACTACTATGACTACTACTACTGCTACTGCTATGCTGCAACTACTGCTACTGCTACTTCTGCTACTGTTGCAACGGCTACTACTACTACTCATAACACTCCCACTACTACAACTACCACTTCTACTACTACTGCTATTACTTAAACTGCTACTACAATCTCGGGTATTACTGCTACTACTACTATTATTACCACTACCACTACTTCTACTACTACTACTCCTACTACTACTACTTTTGCTGTTGCTACTACTACTATTTCTACTACAGCTCTTACTATTATTACTAATACTACTACTAACACTACTATTACTGCTGCTGCTGCAACTATTATGAGAACTATTACCACAAGTAATACAAATACTACTATTAATACTACTAGTACTAGTACTACAACTACAACTACTATAACTACTACTCCTACTAGTACTGCTACTATAACTACTACTCCTACTATTACTACTTCTACACTACTAGTGCTACTACACCTACTTGTACTGCGACTACTACTAGTGCTGCTATTATTGCTACTACTACTACTACAACCACTATTCCTACTACTACTACTACAACCACTATTCATACTACTACTACTACTATTAGTACTTCTGCTACTACACCACTACCACAACTACTACTAATACTACTATTTCTACCACATCTGCTACTGTTGCCACTACTATTACTACTACTACTATAACTAATGCGACTATTATTACCACTCCTACTACAGCTATTACTACAATTGGTGCTACTAATATTACGATGACTACTGTAACTAATGCAATGATTACCACCACCACAACTGCTACAACTACAACAACTGCTACAACTACAACTACTGCTACTGCTATTCTAGCTACTACTCCTGCTACGACTACTACTACTAATACTACTACTTCTACTACTATTGTTGTGCAAGCATTAGTACTACGACAACTACTACTATAACTACTACTATTACAAATCCTATTCCAACTCCTGCTGCTAATGCTACTCCTGCTTCTACTACTACTTTGACAACTACTATAGCTACTACTGCTACTTCCACTATGGCTACTACTAACACTACTGCTGGTACTACTACAACCGCTACTACTCCTACTACGACTACTGCGACAACAACTACTACGATAACTACTCCTGCTACTATTACTATGATAACTACTCCTGCTACTACTACTACTACTACAACAACTACTATGCTTACTACTGCTGTGACAACTACTTCTGCTGTGACTACTACTACTACTACATCCATGACTACCAAAACTGCTACTACTACTATACTTCGACCACTACAATTGCAACAACAACAACAGCTAGTCCTACTAACTACTATTCTGAGTCCTACCCCCATTTTTGTTACCGCTACTATTTCTACTACTAATAGTCCTACTGCTACTCCTCCTTCTCCAACTCCAACTCCTACAGCTACTACTACAACAACAACTACTACTCCTACTCCAACTTCTTCTACAACTCCTCCTCCTCCTCCTCCTCCAACTACTACTACTAGTACTAATACAAGTACAACAACTACTACTAATACTAATAGCACTACTACTGCTGCAACTGCTACTACAACAACAACTACTACAACTCCTCCTCCTCCTCCTACTACTACTACTATGCCTACTACGACTGTTACTACTACCACCACCACCACCATTACTACCACCACCACTACTCCTACTACTACCACCACCACCACCACTACTACTACTACTACTCTTACCACTACTATTTCAACTACTACTACAGCAACTACTACTACTCCTACTCCACCAATTGCTACTACTACAACTCCAACTAGTTGTACTACAAATACTACTCCTACTACAATAACTCCAACTCCAACTCCGACTCCTACTAATACTCCTCCAACTACCACGACTCCAACAACTACCACTAGGACTGCCCCTACTCCAACTGCTACTACTACTACGACTAATACTACTACTACTAACACTACTAGTGTTACTAGTAATGCTTCTGCTGCTCGTACTTCAGCGATTGCTACTTCTACTACTACTAATACTACTACTACTATAAATCCTACAACTATTACCAGTACATCCTCTACAACCACTACTACTGCTACTGCTACTACTCCTACTCCTACTATTGCTACTACTACAACTACTGCTACAAACCCTACTACTACACCTACTCACACTCCTACAATTACTACTACGACTAGTACTACAATCACAACAACAACAACAACTACTCTTTACTATACTACTACTCCTACAACTAACACTACTACTCCTACTACTACTACTACTACTACTAACACTCCTACTACTACTACTGCTACTACTACTAATACTACTACACCTACTACTACTATTACTACTACTATTACTACTACTACTCCTAACACACCAACAACTTCAACTTCTACTACTCCCACTACTACTACGACTTCTACACTCCTTTAATGACTACTACAACAACTACTACTACTACCACTACCAACCTACTACTACAACCAATACTATTACTACTAATCCCACTACTACACCTACTACTTGTGGAAGTAAAACTACTCCAAACACTCCTCCTACTACTACTACTATTGCTACTGCAACAACAACAACAACAACAACAACAACTACTACTACTACTGCTGCTGCTACTGCTATTACTACTACAACTACTACTTCTACTACTACCCCAACTACTACTCCTACTACTACTACCACCACTACTACAACTATTGCTACTGCCATAACAACTACTACTACGAATATTACTACTACTACTACTCTTACTACTGCTACAACTCTTATTACTACTATTACCCCTACTCCAACTACTACAACTCCTACTACTACCCATACTACAACTTCTACCACTACTACGGCTACTACAACAATAGCTACTGCTATTACTACTACTACGACTACTACTACTAATACTACTACTACTACTATAACAACAACAACAACAACAACTATTACTACTACAACTACTACTACCACTACTACTATTACTACTACTATTTCTACTACTAGTACAATTGCTCCTGATACAACTCCTCCTACTACTGGTTGTACTGTAACTAATACTAACACTACTACTACTACTACTACTACCACCACTACTACTACAATAACAACAACAACAACAACTACTACTACTACTACTACTACTCCAATTGCTACAACTACTACTTCTCCAATTGCTACAACAACAACTATTACTACTATTACTCCTACTTCTGCTATTACTACAGCTACTACTACTTCTAGTACTAGTACTACTCCAACTCCTACTACTACTACTACTACAACAACAACAACAACAACAACTGCTACTACTAGTACTACTACTATTAACTACTACTACAACTCCTGCTACTACTGGTTCTACTGGAAATAATACCAACACTACTACTACTACTACTACTACTGCTATAACAACAACAACTACTACTACTACTACTATGAAGCATACTCCTACTCCTCGGTCTACTACTACTACTCCTACTACTCCTACTACTACTACTACTCCAACTATAACTCCTACTTCTATTACAAGTGCTATTACTACGCCTAGTACTACTCCTATTGCAACTGCTACAACTACTACTGCTACTACAACAGTAACAACAACCACTACAAGTACTACTACTACTGTTGCTGCTGCTGTTGCTACTTCCTCTACTACTTCTACTACAGGTACAATTGCTACTACTACTACTCCAACAACTATTACTACTAATACTAACACAGCAACAACTATTACTATTACTACTACTACTGCTGCTACTACTACTACTTCTACTACAACTACGACTCCCAACACTCCCAACTAGCTACTAATCCTAACACTCCTATAACTTCTATTAGTACAACTCCTACTACTACTACTACTATAACTACACTCCTACTACTACTACACTACTACTAATACTACTGCTGCCATTACAACTACTACTAGTACTACTGCTAGTACTATAGTTACGACTACTCCCACTACTACTACTCTTTCCACTACTACTAGTACTACTACTACTACTACTCGTACTAATACTACTACTCCAAACACTCCTACAACTACTACTATGACTACTACTAATGCTACTGCTAATACTAATCCAACTGCTACTACTACTACTATTACTTCTATTACTGTTGCTGTTGTTGCTGCTAGTAGCACTACTACTATTATACTACTACTACTACTACTATTACTACTACAACTATTACACGTGCTACTACTATGACTACTACTACTTCTACTACTACTACTAAGACTACTACTACGTTACTACTAGCACAACAACAACTACAACTACTCCTTTTGCTACTACTAGTACTACTACAACTATTACTACTACTACTACTTCTACCCCCACAACTACTACTGCTGCTGCTGCTACTATTTCAGCTACTACTGCTGCTGTTGTTACTACGTCTCCTACTACTACTGCTGCTGCTGCTGCTGATGCTACTGCTGCTACTACTAAGCCCACTACTATTACTAATCCTACTTCTCCTGCTAATGCTGCTACAGCTATTTCGACAGCTACAACTACTACTAGGACTTTTGCTCTTGCTACTATTACTACTACTACTACTACTACTAGTCCTAATGCTACAACTGCTAGTATGGATCATGCGGCTCCTACTACACTATTGCTACTATCAGTACTACTATTAGTACCATTGCTCCTAAAACTATGGCTACTAATACTACTTCTACTACTAAAAGTTCTGCCACTGCCGTAACTATTGCTAATACTACCTCTACTGCCGCTTTGACTATTGCAAATACTACCACTATCGCTACTACTGCTTCTACGACAACTGCTACTATTACTAGTACTACTACTACTACAACTCTTACTACTACTACTATTGCTGCTACCACTACGACTTCTACTACAAAAGCTACTAATACTACAATAACAACTGCTACTGCTACTACTGCTGTGGCTACTACTGCACAATTGCTACTGCGACTACTACTACCACCACAACAACTACAGCTACTACTATTGTTGATGTTGCTGCTACTATTGCTGTTCCTCCAACTTCTTCTACTACAACAACTATAACTACTACTACAATTGCTACTATTGCTACCAATGCTTCTACTACTACAACTACAACAACAACAACAACAACAACTACTACTAGTACTACTACATGCAATACTACTACTATAACTACTATTGTTGCTGCTGCCACTGCTACTACTACTATAATTGCTGCTACTACAATTGCAACTATTGCTGTTGCTATAACTACTACTACTACTGCTTCTACCACAACAACAACAAATCCGACTACTACTCCTATTACTACTTCTACTACAACTACAATTTATACTACTACCACCACTACTACTACTATTGTTGTTACTGTTGCTGCTACGAGTACTACTAATACAGCTTCCTCTACAACTACAACAACAACAACAACAACAACAACAACAACAATAACTACTGCTGCTACTACTACTACTACTACTACTACTCCTCCTCCTACTTGAACTCCTACCATTTCTACCCCTCCTACAACTACTACTGCCCCTACTTCAACTACTCCAAGTACTATTACTACTACTACTACTACTAATACCACTCCAAGTACTACTACTACTACTACTACTACTACCACTAATTCTACTATGAGTACAATTCTTACTACTACTACTCCACAACTACTTGTACTACTACTACAAATACTAAGACCACTACTCCTACTACTGCTACTACTCCTCCTATTGCTACCTCTACTCCACAACTACTTGTACTACTACTACAAATACTAAGACTACTACTCCTCCTCCTACTACTACTATTACAACTACTACCACTACCACTACCACTATTACTTCTAATACTAACACTCCTACTACTTCAACTACAACAACAACAACTACTACTACTCCAACTCCTGCCACCTCTACTACTAGTACTCCTACTACTACTACTACTACTACTACTACAAATCCTAGTACTATCCCTACCCCAACTCTTACTCCGACTATTACTTCTACAACAACAACTACTAATATTACTATACTACTACACATATTACTACTCCTGCTACTAATACTAATATAACTACTACTAATACTAGTACTCCTACTACTACTTCTACTACTACACTCCAACTCTAACTACTATTACCACCACCACCACCACCACGACTACTACTATTACTACTACTACTAGTACAATGACTATTACCCCTCCTCCTCCTCCTCCTCCTCCTCTTACTACTATTACAACAACTACTACTCTTACTCCTACTACAACTACTACTACTAATACTAACAATACTACCACTTCTATTGCTACTGCTACAACAACAACAACTACTACTACCACTACTACTACTACTACTATTATTACTACTGCAGCTGCTACAGCTACTGCTACTACTACTACTACTACAATGACTACTGCTACGACTACTACTCCTGCTACTACTCCTACTCGACGATTACTCCGACAACTGCTCCTACATCTTCTACTACACCTACTCCGACTACTTCTACGCCTACTCCACCTACAACTACTACTACTGATACTACTACTACCAATGCTACTACTACAACAACAATAAGAACTACTACTGCTGCTGCTACTACTACTACTACTATTACTAATACTGACACAACTACTTCAACAACAACTACTACTGCTAATTGTAGCAGTCCTCCATCTACTACTACTACTACTACTACTACTACTCCTAGTAATCATAACACTCCAACAACTTCTGCGACTATAACTCCTCCTCCTCCTACTACTACTGCTACTGCTGCTACTACAGCTACGACTACTACAGCTACTGAAACTACTACTACTATTATGACTACTCCTACTTCCACTACTACTACTACTACTACTACTACTACTACTACTATCCTGCGACTACTACTACTACTACTATGGTTATTGCTACTACTAATACTAATACTACTACACCCACTCCAACTACTACTACTACTACTACTACTACTACTAACACTGCTGCTACTGTTGGTACTAGAACTACTACTACTACTAACACTGCTGCTATTGTTGCTACTAGAACTACTACTATTCCTGCTGCTGCTGCTGCTACTTCTTCTACCAGTAATACTACTACTCCTACTACTACTCCTCCTACTAGTACTACTACTACTCCTGCTACTACTGCTACTAATACTACTACTACTACAACTACAACTTCCACTACTACTGCTGCTACTACTACTACACAACAGTTATAGCTACTATGATTACAACTGCTGCTGCTCCTACTACTGCTATTCCAAATGCTGATGCTGCGATTGCAGCACCCCCTGCTATTACTACTACTGCAACCACTACTAATCCTACTCCTACTCCTATTACTGCCACTACCACAACTCCTATTTCTCCAACAACTACAACTACTACCCCTCGTAGTCCAACGCCTACTACTACTACTCCTCCTCCAACAACTACTACCCATACTCGAACTACTACTATGCCTACTATGACGCCTACTCCAACACATATTACTACTACCACTACTTCCACAACTACTACTATAACAATAGCAACTACTTGTACTTACAACTACTACTACAACTACCACAACTACCACTACTACTACTACTACCACTACTACAACTAATACCACTATTACTATGACAACTACTATACAACAACCACTACTACTACTACTACTACAACTACTACTACTACTACTTCTACTACTACTACTACTACTAGCGGTAATACTAGTACAACTACTTCTACTACTAGTACAACGACTACTACTACTACTGCCACTACTACCACTACTACTTCTATTACCACTACTACTACAACTACTACTACTACAAAAACAACAACAACAACAACAACAACTACTACTACTACTACTACTACTCTACTGCGACTAATACTAGTCCTACAACTACTACAACTATGACTACCACTCCTGCAATTACTACTACTGCTGCTACTTTTACTTCTACTTCTACTACTACTACTCCTACTTCTACTTGCACTCCTACACCTACAACGACTACTACTCCTACTAGTTTAACTACTACTACTACAACTACTGCTACTACTAGAACTATTACTACTTATACGATCACTGCTGCTGCTGCAGCTACTGCTACTACTACTACTGCCACTTCTGCTACTCTTATAGTGACAACTACTACTATTGCTGCAGTTAACACTGCCCTACTACAATAACTAATACTTCTACTACTTCTTCCACCACCACTACTACTATTATTGCTACTGCTACTACCATTGCTACTACTCCGACAACTTCTCCTACTACTGCAACCACTGCTACTATTGCTACTACTACTTCTACTACTACAACTACTACTAGTACTACTACTCCTGCTACATATAATACAACAACAACTACTACTCCTACTAATAGTACTGATGTTGCAGCAAATGCTGCTACTATTATTACTACTATTACAACCTCCACAGCTACTACTACCACTGCACTTGCTACCACATAACTACTGCTACTTATACTACTACTACTACCACTGCTACTACTACCACAACTACTCCTAGTGTTACTATTACCATGATTTATACTACTACTATTGCTACGTTGCTACTTCTCTTACTACTACTGCGACTACTTCTACTACTACTAGGACTACTACTACTCCTACTCCTACACGAACTCCTCCTCCTCCTCCTCCTACTACTACTAATGCAACTACCACTCCTACTCCAACTACTACTACTACTATTGTTACTACTACTAGTGCTACTACTAGAACTACTACTACTACTATTACAACTACTGTTACTCCTCCTAAAACTACTACTACTATAATTCCTAATACTTCTTCTATTATGACTACTTCTACTGCTCGTACTACTCCTATTACTAGTACTACCACCACTACTTCTGCTACTACTACTAACGCTATAACTCCTACCACTATAACAACTACAACCACTACTACTACTCCTACTGCAACTCCCACTAATACTGCTACTACTACTACTACTATTACAACAACAACTACTACTACTATTATTACTACTACTACTACCCCAACTCCTACTGCTACTACTACACCTACTACTACTACTACTACGACTACTACTACTACTACTAATACTGCTACTAGTACTGCTACTACTACTACTACAACAACAACTACTTACTAATACTACTACTACAACTCCTATTACTACAACTTCTCCTCCTCCTCCACCTCCTACTACTATTACTACATGTCGAACTAGTGCAACTCCTCCTCCTCCTCCTCCTACTACTACTACTAATACTACTACTACTACTACTACTACTACTACTACTACTACTACTAATGCTACTATTACTACTACTAGTCCTACTACAACTACTACTATAACTACTATTCCTATAGCTACTACTATTCCTATGACAACCGGTACTACTAATGCTACAACTACTATGCTGACTACTACAGCTACAACTACTACCGCTGCCACTACTACTACTCCTACTACAGCAACAACAACAACAACTACTACTATTGCTACTACTACACCTACTAGTGTTACCGCTACTCCAACAACTACAGCTCCAACGATTACACCTACTACAACTTTGACTAACTACAACTACTACAATTGTTACTACTACTAAAGTAATGGCTGTTGCTGCTATAGCTACTACTTCTGCTACGACTACTTCCACTACTGCTACTGGTACTACTGCTATTACTACTAGTACTACCACTACTATTTCAACTACAACTATTACTACAACTCCGACTTCTGCAAATGCTACTACTGCTACTACTACAACTAGTACTACAACTACAACAACTCCTGCTATAACTCCAACTCCAACTTCGAGTCATACTATGACTCCTACTATTGCTACTACTATAACTACTACTAATTCGACTACCCCTACTCCAACTCTGACTACTACTCCTACTAATGCTACTCCTACTATTGCTACAACTCTTGCTACCACTACAGGTGCTACTAGTACTGCTGCTGCTAGTGGTACTTCTACAACTGCTACTTCTAATACTACTGCTGCTACTACTACTATTATTAGTACTTTCACTACAACAACAACTACTACAACTACAAATACTATACCTCTTCTCCTATTACCCCTACTACCAGTACTCCAACTACAATTACTACTACTAGTACAAATCCTACTACTACTCGTACTCCAACACCTACTCCAATAATTACTCTTACTACTACAATAACTACTACTACTATTACTATACTACTACTTCTACTACTAATAGTACAACTCCTACTACAACTAATACCCCTAACACTCCTACTATTGCTACTAATACTACTACTACTACTACTACTATCATAACTGCTACTACTGCCACCACACTACTACTACTACTACTACTAATAGTCCTATAAATTCAACTCCAACTACTTCCACTTGTACTACTTCTACTACCCTCCTGCTGCTACTATTACTATTATTACTATTGTGCCTATAGCTACTAATACTCCATGAACTACTACTACTTGTACCAATACTTCCATTCGAAACACTACAACAACAACTACTACTACTACTACTCGCACTACAACAACCACTACTACTATAATTACAACTGCTTCTGCTACTACTCCAACTACTACTACTGCTACTACTCTAACTACTACTACTACTACGACTACTGCTCTGACACCAACTCCTTCTGCTGCTACTACTACTACTACTACTACTACAACCCCTACTCCAACTACTCCAACTACTACCCCTACTCCAACTCCGAATACAACTACAGCTACTACTGCTACTACTACTACAACTACTAAAACAACAACAACAACAACAATAACAACAACAACAACTGCTACTACTGTTGCTAGTAGTGCTACTACAACTATTAGTATGACTACTACTACTACTACTACTACTACTACTATTTGTACTCTAACTTCTACAACTGCTACTGGTACTCCTCCTACTACTCCTCCTATCCAACTCCCACAACTAATACTAATCCTACTACTACTACTACCCCTACTCTATCTACTACTAAGCCTAGTACTAGACCTACTCTAACTCCTACTACTACTGTTGCTTCTACTACTACCACTACTAAAACTGCTATTACTCCTCCTACTACTACTACTTGTATTAATACAACCAATCCAAACGCTCCTACCACTACTACTACTATTAGTACAACTATTGTCGATACTAAAACAACTATTACTACTATTGCAGCTGCTGTTGCTGCTGCCACTACTACTACTACTACTACTTCTACTACTAGTCCTACTACTATTACTACTATTACTGCTGCTGCTACTACTATTACTACTAGTACTGCTGCTGCTACTACTATACTACTACTACTACTACTACTACTAGTACTACTACTACTACTACTACTACTACTACTTCTACTTCTACTACTACTACTACTTCTACTACTTCTACTTCTACTACTACTTCTACGATTGCTATGGAATAGCTATGACAACTACTGCTCCTACTACTACTCCTCCTTCTAAATCTACTTCTATTACTACTATTACTAGTCCTACTACTACTAATCCAATTACCACTACAATAACTACTACTACTACTACTACTTCTACTTCAACTTCAAGTAAAACTGCTACTGCTACTAGTCCATCAACTACCGCTAGTGCTACTACTACTATGAATACCACTACAACTATGAATACAACAACAACTACTACTACAACTGCAAATGCTACTGTTGTAGCTCCTATTACTACTACGCCTATAACTCCTACAACTATCGCTATTGCCACTCGTATTCCAAATCCTACTTCTACTACTAGTCTTAAAACTACTACTACCCATACCCCAACTCTTGCTACTACCATCGCTACTACTTCTATAACTAGTAGTATAATAATGACAATAACAACAATAACAACAATAACAACAACAACTACTACTACTACTACTAATATTACTACCACTACTACTACTATTGTAATTACTAGCACTAATACTACTACTCCTACTGCTACTCCTATTCCTACACCAACTCTGACTACTACTCCTACTACTTCAACTACTACTACTACCACTATAGCTACTACTAGTACTATTACTACTACAATTATTACTACTACTGCTGCTGCTGCTGCTACTACTGGACTACAACTACAACTACTGCTACTACTACTACTACTATTATTGCTGTTGATACTACTACAGCTCCTAATACTTCTCCTACTATTATAACTATTGCTACACTTACTAATGCTACTATTGCTACTATAGCTTTTACTACTACAAATACAACAACAACTGCTACTACTTGTAATACTATTACTAGCACTACCACTACTGCGACTACTTTTGATAATGCAGTTACTACTACTACTACTGCTACTTCTACTACTACTACTACTGCTCCAACTATTACAACAACAACTACTACTGCTACTACTAATACTACTACTACTCCTCCTCCTCCTACTCCAACTCCCACTCCTAGAACAACTACAACTACTACTTCTGCTACTATAATTACTAGTACAACTACTACTAGTAATAGCAGTTATAGTAGTAATTGTAGTAGTAGTTGCACTGTTAGTAGTAGTAATAGGAGTTATAGCGGGAGTAGTAGGTTTAGTAGTTGTAGTAGTAGTTGTTGTAGTAGCAGTAGTAGTTGTAGCAGTAATAGTAGAAGCAACAGTAGTAGTTGTAGTAGCAGTAGAAGCAGCAGTAGTAGCAGTATTAGTAGTAGTAACAGTTGTAGTAATTGTAGCAGTAGTAGCAATAGTAGTAGCAGTAGCGGTAGAAGCAGCAGTAGCAGTAGTAGTAGTCGCAGTAATAATAAAAGTAGTGTAGTAGTAGTAGTAGAAGGAGAAGTCGTTGTAGTAGTAACAGTAAAAGTAGCAATAGCTATAGTAGTAAGAGAAGTAGTTAGAGTAGTAGTAGTAGTAGCAATACTATTAATTGTAGGAGTTGTAGCGGTAGTAGTTGCTGTTGTAGTTATAGGAGAAATAGTAGTAGTAGTAGTTGTAGTAGTAGAAGTAATTATAGAAGTAGTACTATTAGTAGTTGCAATAGTAACAGTAGTAGTAGTTGTTGTTGTTGTAGTAGTAGTAGTAGTAGAAATAGTAGCAGTCCTAGTTGCAAAAGTAGTAGAAGTAGTAGTAGTAGAAGCAACAGTAGTAGTTGTAGTAGTAGTTGAAGCATCAAAATTGAAAGTAGTAGTAGTAGTAGTAATAAAAGTAGTAGTAGCAATAGAAGTAGTAGTAGGAGAAGTAGCTGTAGTAGCAGTAGTAGTAGCAGAAGTTGTAGTAGTATGAGAAGTAGTTTCAGTAACAATAATAGTAGTAGTAGTAGCTGTAGTAGTAGAAGTAGCAATTGTAGTTATTGTGGTAGTAGTAGTAGCAGCAGCAGTAGCCAAAGTAGTAGCAGCAGTAGTGGTCATAGTCGTTGTTGTTGTAACACTTGCAGTAGCAGAAACTGTAGCAAACCTAGTTGTAGAAGTAGCAGTAGTTATATGAGAAGTAGTAGCAGTAGTAGTTTCCGTAGTTATAAGAGTTATAGTAGTAGTTGTTGTTGTAGTAGTAATAGAAGTGGTTGTAGAAGTTGTTCTATTAGTAGAAATAGTAGTAATAGTAATAGTAGTAGTAGTAGTAGTAGTAGTAGTAGTAGCGGCAACAGCAGCAGTAGCAGAATTAGTAGAAGTAATAGTAGGAGCCATGGCTATAGTAGTAGTAGTAGTAGTAGTATTAGTAGTTGCAACTGGAATTGTAGCAACAGCAGCAGTAGAAGAGTAGCAGTTGTATCAACAGTCGTAGTAAGTTTAGTAGTAGTAGAAGTAGCAGGGGTAGTAGTAGTAATGGTAGTAGTAGTGGTAGTAGTTGCTATTAAAGAAGTAGTGGTAGTAGCAGCAATAGTAGTATTAATAGTAGTAGAAACAGTAGTAGTGGTAGTAGTAGCAGTAGCAATAGTGGCAGTAGTAATAGCAGTAGCAGTTGTAGTAGTAGTAGTAGCTATAGTAGTAGTAGTAATAGTAGTAGAAGTAGCAGCAGCAGTAGTTGTTGTAGTAGTCGTAGTTGTTATTGTTGTAGTTAGTAGCAGTAGTGGTAGGAGCACCAGCAGCAGTAGTAGCAGTTACTAGTAGTAGTGGTAGTAGCAGCCGCAGTAGCAGTAGTATGAGTACCAAAAGCGGTAACAGCAGTGCTAGTAGTAGTAGTAGCAATAGTTATATCAATAGTAGTAGCAGTTGCAATCATAGCAGCAACATTAGTAGTAGTGGTGGTGGTAGTAGTAGCAATTGTAATCATAGCAGCAACATTAGTAGTAGTAGTGGTGGTAGTAGTAGCAGCCATAGTTGTAGTAGAAGTAGTCGCTATAGTAGTACTAGTATTAGTAGGAGTAGTAGTAGTAGTAGTAGTAATAATAGTAGTTGAAGTATTAGTAGTAGTACTAGTTGTCGCAGTAGCAGTAGTAGCAGCAATAGTACTAGCAGTAGCAGTAGCTATGTAAGCAGTAGTAGCAAATGTAGAAGTAGTAGCAGCAACAATAGTCGTAGTAGTAGTAGTAGCAATAATAGTAGCAACATTTGTAATAATCACAGTAGTAGCAGCTGCATTATCGGCAGTAACAGCAGCGGTAACACTAGTAGAAGTAAAAATTCTAGTAGTATTAATAGTAATAGTAGTAATAGTAGTAGTAGTAGTAGTAGTCGTAATAGTAGTAGTAGTAGTAGTAGTTTTGGTAGGTGTATTTCAAGTAGTAGTAGCAGTAACAGTACTAGTAGTACTATTAGTAATAGTAGTAGAAGCCGTAGCAATAGTAGTAGCTGTAGAAGTAGTTGCATTAGTCGTAGCAGTAGTAGTAGTACTATTTCTTCGACTATTGCGACAACTACTACTGCTCCTATGGGTGCTGCTGCAACTTCTTCTACTACTACTACTACCACTCCTATTGCTTCCAGTACTGCTACTACCACTACTACTACTACGTGGGTACAAGTATTGCTACTGCTAATACTACTACTAATGTTACTACTATTGCGGCTTTTACTATAGCGACAACTATTACTACATCCGCTACTACTACTACTACTACTGCTACTGCTGCAACTGCGACTACAGTTACTGCTACTACTACTACTAGTACTACTAGTACTGCTTCCACTACTACTACTTCTGCAACAACTACAGCTGTTTCTACGATTCCTACAACTACTACTACTATGAAATATATGACTACTATTACTACTACTACTGCTACTACTACTACTACTGCAATAACTACTACTGCTACTACTACCTACTACTACTCCTGCTTCTACTACTGCTATGCTACTAGTACTACTGCTAGTACTACTACTACTACAATTGCTGTTGCTGCTACTATTGCCACAACTGTTGCTACTAATTTCGCTAGAGCTGCTACTACTGCTATTACAACAGCTACAACTACAACTACTACTACAATTACTGCTACTATCACTAGTATTACAATTACTACTACTGTTGCTGCTACTTCCACTTCTCCTTCTCCTTCTTCTTCTTCTACCACTTCTACTACTATACCCATTATTACTACTACTACTACTCCTGCTGCTATTGCTGTAGCTTCTAGTTGTATTACTACTATTACTACTTCTAGTAATAGTAGTAATAGGAGTAGGTCTAAGAGTGGGGGTAGTAGTAGGAGCTGTAATAGTGGTAAGTGTAGTAGTAGGAATAGCATTTGTAGTTTGAGGCGGAGTAGTAGGAGGAGCAATTGAAGGAGTAGTAGTAGTAGTACAAATAGTAGTAGAAGTAGTAGTAGTAGTACGAATAGAAGTAGAAGTTGTAGCAGTAGAGGCAGTGGCGACAGTGGTATAACAGTAGTATTGGTTGTAGCCGTAGTAATCATGATAGTAGGAATAGTGGCTATACTAGTAGTAGCAGTAGGGGCATTAGTAGTAGTATGAAGTAGAGTAGTAGGATTATCAGTAGAAGTAATAGCAGTAGTAGCAGTAATAGCAGCCGTAGTAGTAGCAGTGGCAGTGGCAGAAGTGGTAGTAGAAATAATAATCTCAATAGTAGGAGTAGTGGCTGTAGTACTAGTAGTTCTAGTAGTAGTATTAGTAACAGTAGTAAAAGCAGTAGTAGCAATAGTTTTAGTGATAATAGTAGTAGTGGTAGTAGTAGCAGTAGTAGGAGTCGTATTATTTATAGTAATAGGTGAAGTAGTAGTAGTACTAGTAGTAGCACCAGAAGTTGTAGTTGTAGTAGCAGCAATAGTAGTACTAGTAGTAGTAGTAATAATAGTAGAAATAAAAGTAGAAGTAGTTATTTTAGTAACAGTTGTAGTAGTACTGCTACTACTAGTAGTAGTAGCAGAAGAAGTAGTAGTAGTTGTTGTTGTAGTAGTAGTAGTTGTTGTAATAGAAGTAGGAGTAGTAGTAATAGTTGCAGGAGTTGCAGCTGCAGCAGCAGTAGTTATTGTAGTAGTAATAGTAGTAGAAGCAGTCGCAGTACTAGTAGTAGTAGTTGTAGTAGTAAAAGTAGTAGCAGTAGTAGTAATAATAGTGGGAGTAGTAGTAGCAGTAGTAGTAGTTGTAGTAGAAGTAGTTTACATGGTCGTAGCAGCAGTAGCAGTAGTATCAATGGTAGTACTAATAGTGATAGCAGTAGTTGTAGTAGTAGTTGCAATGTTAGTAGTGGCAAGCATTGCGGTAGTGGTGGTAGTATTAGTAGTAGTCGTTGTAGTTGTAGTAGTAGTTGCAGAAGTAGTGTAATAGTAGTAGATGTTGTAGTAGTTGTAGAAGTAGTAGTAGTAGTTGTTGTTGTAGTAGTTGTAGTAGTAGTAGTAGCAACATTAATTGTTGTTGTAGCAGTAGCAGAAGCAATAGTAGCAGTAGTTGTTATAGTAGCAGTAGGAATAGTTGTTGTAATAGTATTATTAGTCATAGTAGTAATAGTAGTAGTAATTGTTGTGGTAGTTGTAGTAGTGATAGAAGTGGTAGTAGTGGAAGTAGTAGTTGTAGTAGTAGTAGTCTTAGTAGTAATAGTAGGAGTAGTAGTAGTAGGAGTTTGTGTAGGAGTAGTAGTATTGGTAAAATTAGTAGTAGTATTACTAGTAGTAGTAATAGCAGCATAAGAAAGAGTTGAAGTAGGTACAGGAGCAGTAGTAGGAGTTGTAGTGGTAGTAGTAACATCAACGGTAGCAATAATATTAGTAGTAGTAGTGGTGGTGGTAGCAGCAGCTGCAGTCGAAGAAGTAGTATTAGTTGCAACAGAAGTTGCAGTAGTAACAGTTGTAGTATTAGTTGTGGTGGTAGTAATAGTAGTAGGAGTTGGAGTAGTTGTAGCAGTAGTAGCTTTATGAGTAGTAGTTGTAGTATCTGGAGTAGGAGTATGAGTAGCAGCAGTAGTAGTTTTCGTAGTAGTGGTGGTGGTGGTGGTGGTAGTAGCAGCAGCAAAAGCTACAGCAACAGTAGCTGTAGTAGTTATGGTAGTAGAAGTAGTAGAAGTAGTAGTAGTGGTAGTTGTAGCAGCAGCAATAGTTGTAGTAGTAGTAGTAGTAGTGTTAGTAATAGTAGTATTTATCGTAGTAATAGCAGTTGTAATAGTAATTGAAGTAGCAGTAGTAAGAGTAGCAACACCAACAGCAACAGTAGTAGTAGTAATAATAATAATAGCAGTAGTGGTAGTAGTAGAAGTAGTAAGAATAAGAGTAGTAGTACTAGTAGCAGTAGTTGTAGTAGTAGTAGGAATAGGTGTAGATGTATGAGTAGTAGTAGGAATAGGTGTAGGTGTATGAGTAGTTGGAGTAGCGGTAGGAATAGGAGTAGCTGTCTTAGTAGTAGTAGTAGTAACAGTAGTAGGAGGACTTGTAGTAGTTGTTTTAGTTATAGTACTAGTCGTAGTAGTTGCAGTAATAGCAATATAAGTAGTTGGAGGAGTATTTGTAATAGTAGTAGGAGCACTAGTAACTATACTAGTGGTAGTTGTAGTTGGAGTAGGAGTGGTTGCAGTAAGAGTAATAGTAGTAGTAGTCATAGTAGTACTAGTTGTAGCAATAGAAGCAGAACTAGTATTAGTAGCAATAAGAGTAGTAATAGCTGTAACAATAGTAGTACTAGTAGTCATAGTACTGCTGGTGGTACTACTAGTAGTAGCAGTAGTAGTAGTAGTAGTAGCAGCAGCAGCAGCAGCAGCAGCAGCAGCAGTAGTAGTAGTAGTAGTAGTAGTAGCGGTAGTAGCTGTAGTAGTTGTGGTAGTAGTAATAGTGGTGGTGGTAGTAGCAGTAGTTGTTGTAGTAGTAGTAGTAATAGTAGTGGCAGTATTAGTAGTAGTAGCAACATTAGCAACAGTTGTAGCTGTGTAGTAGTAGTCTTCATAATACTAACATATTTTCTTGAGTAGCATATTAGTAGTAGTAGGAGTAGTAGTTTTAGTAGCAGTAGCAACAATAGTAGTACTAGTACAAGTAGAAGTAGTAGTAGTAGTAGAAATAGTAGTAATCATAATTGTAGTAGTAGTAGCCGCTGTCGAAGTAGTAGTTGTAGTAGAAGTAGTAGTGGAATAAGGACTAGGAGTAGTAGCAGTAGTAGTAGTACTTGTTGTTGTAGTAGTAGTAGTCGTAGTAGAAGTAGTCATAGGAGTAGAAGCAGTAGTAGCAGTAGTAGTTGGAGTAGGAGTAGTAGTAACAGAAGTAGTAGTTGGAGTAGCAGTAGTTGTAGTAGTAGATGTCGTAAAAGTAATAGGAGCAAAAATAGTAGTAGTATTAGTAACAGTAGTAGTAACAACAGTTGGAGTAGTAGTGTAGCAGTAGCTGGAGTAGTAGTAGTTGTTGTAGCAGGAGGAAAAGTAGTAGTAGTAGTAGAAGAAGTTGTATTGGTGGTGGTGGTGGTGGTAGTAGTTGTAGCAGTAGTAGTAGTAGAATTTGTAGTGGTAGGAGTAGTAGCCGTAGTAGTAGGAGGAGGAGGAGGAGGAGTAGTAGTAGTAGCAGTAGCAATTGTAGTAGTAGAAGTAGTTGTTGTGGTCGTAGGAGTCGTAGTAGTAGCAGTAGTAGTGTCAAAAGTAGCAGTAATAGTAGAAGTTGTAGTTGTGGTTGTAGTATTTGTAGTAGTAGTAGTTGTTGTTGTAGTAGTTGTAGTAGCAGCAATAGTTGTAGTGGTGGTGGTGGTGGTGGTAGTAGTAGTAGTAACAATAGTGGTACTAGTACTAATAGTGGTTTTTTGGAGTAGTAGTTGCAGTAGTTGTTCCAGTAGTACTAGTAGTAGTAGTAATAATTATAGTTGTAGTAACTATAATAGTTGAAGGAGTACTAGTAGTACTAGTACTTGCAGTTGTAGAAGTAGTGTAGTAGCAGTAGATGTAGTAGTAGTTGTAGAATTAGTAGTAGTAGTAGAAGTAGTAATTGAGGTAGTAGTAGTAGTAGTTATAAAAGTAGTAGCTGTAGCATTAGCCATTGTTGTTGTTGTAGCAGTAGCAGAAGTAGTAGCAACCGCAGTAGTTGTAGTAGCAGTAGCAATAGCTGCGATAGTAGTTGTATTAGTCATAGTAGTAGTAGTAGTAATAGTAGTAATAGTAGTAATTGCTGTAGTCATGGACGGATAGTAGTGTTAGTAGCAATGGTTGCAATGGAAGTAGTAGTAGTAGTAATAGTAGTATTAGTAGTAATAGTAGGAGTGGTAGTAGTAGTAGTAGTAATAGTAGTATTAGTAGAAGTAGTAGTAGTAGTAGCAGCACGAGTAAGAGTTGGAGTAGGTGTAGGATCATGAGTAGGAGTAGTAGTAGTAGTTATTGTTGTTGTTGTGGTAGCAACAATTGTAGCAGTTGTAGTAGATGCCTAGCAGTATTAGTTGCAGTAGAAGTAGTAGTAGTGGTAGTAGTAGTAGTAGTAGTAGTAATAGTAGTAGTAATGGCTGTAGGAGTTGTAGTAGTTTTGGCAGTTATTGTTTTATGGTAGTAGTAGCCGTAGCAGGAGTAGGGGTAGGAGTAGTAATAGTAGTAAAAGTAGTAGTACAAGCAGAAGCAGCAGCAGGCACAGCTATGGTTGTTATAATAGTAGAAGTTGTAGTAGTAGTAGTACGGGTAGTAGTAGCAGGAGGAACAGTAGAAGTAGCAAAAGCAGCAATTGTAGTAGTAGTAGTAGTAGTATTTGTAATACTAATACTAATAGTAGTAATAGCAGTTGTAGTTGTAGCAGAAGTAGCAATAGTAGTAGTAGCAATAATAGTTGCTGCAACCATAGCAACAGTAGTAGGAGTCGTAGTAGGAATAGGTGTAGGTGCAGGAGTAGTATTCAGAGTACAAGTAGTAGTTGTAGTACTAGTAGTAGTAGCAACAGTAGCCGAAGTAGTACTTGTAGTAGTAGTTGTTGTTATAGTAGTAGTAGTAGTAGCAGTAGCAGTAGCAGTAGTGTTTGTGGAAGTAGTAGTAGTTTTAGGAGTAGTATTACTAGTAGTAGTGGTAGTAGTAGCAGTAGCAGTTGCAGCAGCAGTAGTAGTATTAGTAGTAGTTGTTGTTGTAGTAGTAGTAGCAGTAGTTGTAGTAGGAGTATTATGTGTAGTTGTAGCAGTAGTAGTACTAGTAGCAGTAGTAGGAGTAGTAGTGGTAGTAGTAGCTGTAGTAGAACTAGTAGTATTAGTAGTAGTAGTAGTAGTAGTAGTAGTAGTAATAGTTGCAATAGTTGTAGAAATAGTAGTGGTGGTGGTACGGATAGTAGTAGCTATTGAAATAGTAGAAATGATAGGAGTAGCGATAGTAGTAGCACTAGTAGTAGTAGTAGTAGTAGTAGTAGTAGTAGTAGTAGTAGTAGTAGAAATTGTAGCGGTGGTAGGAGTTGTGGTAGGAGTAGTTGTAGGACTAGTTGTAGTGGTAGTTGTGGTGGTGGTGGTGGTATGCATTGTGGCAATAGTAATAGTAGTGGTAGTAGAAGTAGTAGTAGTAATTGTTGGACTAGTTGTAATATTAGAAGAAGTAGTAGTAGTAGTAGAAGAAATAGTAGTAGTTGTTGTAGAAATCGAAGAAGCAGTTGGAGTAGTAGTAGTAGTAGTAGATATAGTAATAGTAGTACAAGTAGGTGTAGTAGCAGGAGTAGTAGAAATACTGGTGGTAATAGTAGAAGTAGTAGGAGAAGTGATAGCAGTAGTAGTTGTAGTAGTAGTAGTAGCAGTAGCAGTAGTAGTACTAGTAGTAGTAGTAATAATAGTAGTAGTAGTAATAATAGTAGTAGTAGTAATAATAGTAGTAGTAATAGAAGTAGTAGCAGTTGTAGTGGTGGTGTTAGGAGTAGTAGTAGTAGGTGGAGGAGCAAGAGTAGTAGTGGTAGTGGTAGTAATACTTTGTATAAGGAGTAGTAGTAGTTTTAGCAATAATAGTAGAAGTTGTCCGAGTAGTAGCCATAGTAGTTGTTGTAGTAGTAGTAGTAATAGAAGTTATAGTACTAGTTGTAGGAGTCGTAGTATTAGCTGTAGTTGTACTAGTAGTGGTAGTTGTTGCAGTTGTAGAAGCAATAGCAGTAGTTAGCAATTATAGTAGTAGCGGTAGTGAGCAGGAGTAACAATAGTAGAAGTGGTGATGGTAGTAGTAGTTGTCGAAGTAGAAGTAGGAGTAGGAGTAGTAATAGTTGTGTCGGTAGTAGTAGTAGCTCTCGTAGAAGTAATAGTAGTATTAGTTGTAATATTAGTAGTATTAGTAGCAGTAGTAGTAGAAGCAGTTGTTGTTGTTGTTGTTGTTGTTGTAGTGATAGTAGTAATAGTAGGAGTATTATGAGTAGCAGAAGTAGTAGTAGAATTAGTTGTAGTAATAATAGTTGTAGTGGTAGTAGTAGTGGTGGTAGTAGCAGTAGTAGCAGTAACTGTAGTAGTGGTAGTAGTAGTAGTTGTTGTTGTTATAGCAGTTGAGTAGTTGTAGGACTTGTCGTAGTAGTGGTGGTTGTGCTAATTGCAGAAGTAATAGTAGCAGTAGTTGTCATGGTAGTAGTAGTCAGAGTAGTTGTAGTATTAGTAGTAATAGTAGTTGTAGTCGTAGTGGTAGTAGTAGTAGCAGTAGTAGAAGCTGTAATAGTAGTTGTAGTAGAAGCTGTAGTAGTAGCAGTAATACTAGTAGTAATTGTAGCTGTAGTAATAGTTGTAGGAGTTGTAGTTGTAGTGGGATTCGAGGCTGGAGTAGTAGTAGAAGTAGTAGTAATAGTAATAGTAGAAGTTGGAGTAGTAGTTGTAGATGCGGTAGAAATAGTAATAGTTGTAGTAGTAGCTACAGTAGTAGTGGTAGACATAGTAGTAGTAGTCGCAGTAGTTGTAGAAGTAGTCGCTGTTGTAGTAAAAGTAGTTGTAGTAGCAGTAGCAGTAGTAGTCGTAGCAATACTAGTAGTAGTTGTAGTAGTAGTAATAGTAGGGGTAGTAGGTGTAGTAAGAATAGTAGTAGTACTTGTTGTAGTTGTACTAGTAATAGTAGTAGTCGTAGTAGTAGTAATAGGAGTAGGAGTAGCCATAGTAGTAGCAGAAGTAGTAGTAGCAGTCCTTATTATAGTATCCCTAGTTGTTGTCGTACCAGCAGTAGTTGTAGTAGTAGTCATAGTAGTAGGAGAAGTAGTAGTAGTAGTAGTGGTAGTGTTGGTAGTAGTAGTAGTAGTTGTTGTTGTAATAGAAGTAGTAGTAGTAGGAATCCAATAGTAGTAGTAGTAGGAGTAGAAGTAGCCATAGTAGAAGCAGAAGTAGTAGTAGCAGTCCAATTGTAGTAGTCGTCGTAGTAGTAGTAGTAACAAGAGTAATCGTGTTAGCAATAGTGGTAGTAGTTGTAGTTGTACTAGTAGTAGTAGTAGTCGTAGTAGTAGTAGTAGTAGGAGTAGCCATAGTAGTAGCAGTCGTTATTATAGTATCCGTAGTTGTTGTCGTACCAGCAGTAGTTGTGGTAGTTGTAGTGGTAGTAGCAGTAGTAGTACTCATAGTAGTAGTAGTGGTCATAGTAGTAGGAGAAGTAGTAGTCGTAGTAGTACTCATACAACTACTAGTACTACTACAACTATTGTTGCGACTGCAGCAATTACTACTATTACTAATTCGGCAACAGCAGCAACAGCTACTGCTACTACTCCCACTACTACAACTACTATTCCTAATACTACTGCTATTAATAATACTGTTATTACAACCACGACTATTACTACTACTACTACTACCACAACAACAAAAACTACTAATACTACTACGACTACTACTACTACTACTACTACTACTACTACTACTACTACTACGATTACTACAGCTACTACGACTACTACTTTTGTTGTTGTTGCAGCTATTGCTACTACAACTGCTACTACTATTTCTATTACTTCGACTATTGCTACTACTACTACTACTAGTACTCTTACTACTACTAGTAATATTACTACTAATCCTATTATTACAACTACTGCAGCTACTGCTCCTTGTACTATTACAAAAACTACTACAAATACTACTATTATTACTACTACTACTACTATTACTACACCTACTACTACTGCGATTACTACTAGTGCTGCTGTTACTACTACTACTACTACTGTACCCACTATTCATGCTACTACTACTACTACCACCACTAATACTACTACCACTATTACTACTACTACTGTTAGTATTACTGCAACTACACCATTACCACGACTACTACTAAGACTACTATTACTACAACACCAGCTACTGGTGCCACTTCCATTACTACTACTGGTAAGACTAATGTGACTAATTCTACCCATCCTACTACTGCTACTACTGCTGCTGCTACTAATATTGCTACTACTACTACTACTACTACTCCTCCTCCTCCTACTTCTACTACAACTACTCCTACAACTATAACTACAACTGCAACAATTCCGACAGCTACTCCTACTACGACTACTACTAGTAGTACTACTACAACTATTACAAATCCAATTCCAACTCCTACTAATAGTACTACTACTACAACTGCTGCTACTACAACTACTACAACAAGAACAATAACAACAACAACAACAACTACTACTACTACTTTTATTACTACTACTACTACTTCTGCTGCTGCTGTTGTTGCTACTACTACTATTACTACTATTACTACTACTAATATTACTACTACTGCTGCTACTAATACTGTTACTGCTACTACTACAAGAACAACTGGCACTACGACTACTACTACTCCTATTACTACTATAACTACTACTACAACATCTTCTACTATTCCAACTCCTGCTCCTACTACATCTACTACTACTACTCCTATTACTACTACTACTACGACTACTATAATTTTTACTCCTACTCTAGCTCCTACTGCTACTACAACTACTACTGTTGCTGTTACCACCTCTCAAACAACTATAACTCAAACTACTACTAATACAAGTACAACTACCCCTACTACTATAACTACAATTACTACTACTACAGCTGTTGCTGATGCTGCTGCTACTACTACTACTAATACTACTACTACAACTACTACTGCTACTACTACTGTTGCTGCTACCACTAATACTAATATTACTACTACTGCTGCTACAGCTGCTACTACAACTACTAGTACTACTACTACTTCTACTAGTAATAATGTTGTCACTACTATTATTATTATTACTACTACTACTAGTACTACTACTACTACTACTACTTCAACTACTACTCCTTCAGCTATTGCCACTCCTATTATTATTATGATTTCTACTACTACTATAGGTGCCACACCTACTGCTACTGTTACTACTACTACAGTTATTGCTAGAACTACTACTACTACTACTACTACTACTACCACCACCACCACCACCACCACTACTACTACTACAACTACTACTACAAATATAACTACCGCTGCTACAATTCCTGCAACTATTCCTGCTATGACTACTACTAGTAGTACTACTACTTTTACAAATCCTATTACAACTCCTACTCTTACTACTACTCCTACTAATACTACTACTACAACTACTATACTACTACTGCTACTTCCATTACAGCTACCATTAAAACAATTATTGGTACTACTATAATCACTACTACTGTTAATACTACAATTGCAATTACGATTACTTCTACTACTAGTACTGCTGCTACTACTACTACAACAACTACTACTCCTACTACTTCCACTACTACTATTACTGCAACTACTATACCGACTAATATTGCTACAACAACTGCTGTTGCGACTACTATTAAGACTACTACTGCTACTACTACCTTGACTACCACAACAACTACTGCTACTCCTGCTTCTACTACTACTAGTACTACTACACCGACTACCACATTTGCAACAACAACAACTTCTACTACTATTATGATAACTACTATTCCTAGTCCTACTCCCATTTCTATTACTACAACTACTGCTATAGCTACTACTACTCCTACCCCAACTCCTATAGCTACTTCAACAACAACTACTACAACTCCTACTCCAACTCCTTCAACAACTGCTACTACTGCTACTACTACTATTTCTACGACTACTACTACTACTACTACTACTAGTACTACTTGTACTACTACTAATACTAAAATAACTACTATTGCTGCAACTGCTGTTACTACAACTACTAAAATAACTACTATTAGTTCTACTACAACCAGTAGTACCATTACTCCTACTACTAGTACAACTCCTACTACTACAATTACTGCAACACGTACTACTATTACTATTACTACTACTACTACTACTACTACTACTACTACTACTATTACTACTACTACTACTACTACTTCATCTTCTTCAACTACTACTGCTGCTGTTGCTGCTGCTACTACTACTAATATTACAACTACAACTACTATTACTACTACTGCTGCTGCTACTAATATTACTACTACTATTGCTACTAATACTCTGACTACTTCTACTATAAGAACAACTAGCACTACCAATACTAGTATTCCTACTACTACTACTATAACTACTACTACATCTTCTACTATTCCAACTCCTGCCCCTACTACATCTACTACTACTATTCCTCGTCCTATTACTACTATGACTACTACAATTCCTACTCCTACTCTAGCTCCTACTGCTATTACAACTACTACTGCTGCTGCTATGACTTCTCCAGCAACTACAACTCCCACTACTATTCCTAATACAAGTCCGACTACTACTAGTACTACTAAAACTACTATTACTACTGCTGTTGCTGATGCTGACGCCATTGCTATTGCTACTACTAATACTACTACTCCTACCACTAATACTAATATTACTACTGCCGCTGCTATAGCTGCAACTACAACTACTAGTACTACTACTAATTCTACTAGTAATAATGCCGCCACTACTACTACTACTACTACTACTGCTACTCCTACTACTACTTCAACTACTACTCCTACTGCTACTGCCACTCCTTTTATTATTATGACTTCTACTACTACTAAAGCTACCACACCTACTACTACTGTTACTACTGCTACAGTTACTGCTGCTGCTACTACTACTACTACTGCTACTCGTACTATTACTACTGTTACTACTACTACTACTACTACTACTACTACTACTACTACTACTACTACTACTACTACTACTACTACTACTACTATTACTACTACTGCAACTACTACTACTAGTACTACTACTACTCCTACCACAACTAGTATTACCACTACAATTTCACCTACTACTACTACTACTACTACTACCAGTACTACTACTACTACTACTACTACTACTACTACTACTACTACTACTACTACTAGTACTCCTACTAGAAGTACTACAACTACTATGACTCCTACTACAACTCCAACTCCAACTCCGACTCCTACTACTACTCCTAGTACTTCCAGTACTTCAACTACTACTACTATGACAGCTCCTACTCAAACTCCTAATACTACTCATATGAATACTACTACTATGACTACTGCAACTTCTATTACTTCTATTGCTACTGTAGTAGTAGTAGTAGTAGTAATAGTAGTCGTAGTAGTAGCAAAAGTTGTGGCAGGAGTACAAGTTGTAGTAGAACTAGAAGTAGTAGCTATAGTAGTTGCAGTCATAGTAGCAGCAACAATAGTAGTAATAGTAGCAACAACAATAATAGTAGCAGTAGTAGTAGTTATTGTAGCCGTAGTAGTAGTAGTAATAGCAGTAGCACTGGAATTAGCAGCAATAATATTAGTTGTTGTTGTTGTTGTAGTTGATGTAAGTACTAATAGTAGTAGCAGTAGGAGCAGTAGTGGCAGTAGTAGTAGATGCAGTAATAGTAGTAGTAGTTGTAGTAGTAGCTGTAGTGGTTGTAATAATTATGGTAGAAGTAGCAGTTGTAGTAGTAGTATTAGTAGCACCAGCTGCAGTAGTAGTATTAGCAATAGGAGAAATAGTTGTATTAGCAGTAACAGCAGTAGTAGTTATAGTGGCAGCAGCAGTAATAATAGTAGTAGCAGTAGAAGCAGCAATAGTAGCAGTACAATTGTACTAGTTGTAGTAGTTGAAGTAGCAGCAGTAGTGGTTGCAGTAGCATTAGTAGCAGATGTAGTAGTAGTGGCAGTCGAAGAAGCAATAATAGTAGTAGTAGTTGGAATAGTTGTAGTAGTAGGAGCAATAGTGATTTTAGTAGCAGTTGTAGCAGTGGTTGTAGTAGTAATAGTTGTAGCAGCAACAATATTAGTAGTAGCAGTAGCAGTAATTGTGGTATGAGTTGTAGCAGCAGTAATAGTAGTAGTAGTAGTAGGAGGAGGAGCAGTAGTAGTAGTAGCAGCAACCGCTGATGTCTTACCAGTAGTAGAAGCAACAATAGTAGTAGTAGTAGTATTAGTACTAGTTGTAGTAGTAGTAGTAGCAGCAGTAGTGCTTGTAGTAGTGGTAGTAATAGCAATAGTATCAATAGGAGTAGTAGTAATAGTAGCCATACCAGTAATAATAGTAAAAGTAGCAGTAGCAGATGCAGAAGTAAGAGTAAAAGTAGTAGTAGCAGTAGTAGTAGCAGCAGCAGCAGTAGTAATAGTAGTTGTAGTAGTAGCAGTAATAGCCATTGTTGTAGTAGTAGTTGTTGGAGTAGTAGTACCCTAGTTGCAGTAGTAGTTGTTTTTCTAGTAGTAATATTACCCATAGTAGTAGTGGTAGTGGTTGAAGTACTACTTGTAGTAGTGTTAGTAGTAGTTGTACTTGTTGTAGTAGTAGTAGTAGGAGGAGGAGTAGCAGTTGCAGTAGTAGTAGTAGTTGCAGTAGTACTAGTGGTAGTAGTAGTAGCAGTAGTAGTAGTAGTAGGAATAGTAGTAGTACTAGTAGTAGTGGCAGTAGGAGCAATAGTAGCAGTGTTAGTTAGAGTACTACCACTATTATAGCATTAA
Source organism: Trichopus zeylanicus subsp. travancoricus (assembly GCA_005019695.1). NCBI lineage: Eukaryota > Viridiplantae > Streptophyta > Magnoliopsida > Dioscoreales > Dioscoreaceae > Trichopus > Trichopus zeylanicus. The sequence goes on from RXID01014746.1 coordinate 63,388, forward strand.
TAATAGCAATTGCAGTAGCAGTAGTTGACATAGCAATAGTAGCAGAAGGAGTACATGTAGCAATAGTAGTAGCAATGGTAGTAGCAATAGCAATAGAATTAGCTACAGTTGTAGTAGCAGTTGTAGCAGTAGTAGCAGTAGTAGTCATAGAAGAAGGAGTATTACTTACAAGCAGCAGTAGTAGTAAAAGTAGTAGTTATTACCGTAGTTGGAGTAGCAGTAGTAGTTGTAGCAATAGCAGTCGTAGTAGCAGCATTAGTAGTATTAGCAATAGCAGTAGCAACAGCAGCTGTAATAGTAGCAGTAGTAGCAGCAGTAGTAGTAGCAGTGGTAGTAATTGTAGTTGGTGGAGGAGGAGGAGGAGGAGTAGTATTGGTACTAGTAGTAGCAGTAGTAATTATAGCAGTAGTGACATTAGTTGTAGTTGCAATAGTAGCAGTTGGAGTAGTAGTAGTCGTGGCAGTAGCTATCGTAGTAGCAGCAGAAGTAGTATTAGTTGTAGTAGTAGTAATTACAGTAGTAGCAACAGCAGCGGTAGTCGCAGTAGTTGTAGTAGTCGTATTAGCATTAGTAGTAGTATTTGCAATAGTAGTACTAGTAGCAATGGTATTAGTAGTGGCAGTATTGGTAGCTGTACCGGTAGTAGTAGCAAAAGCGGAAGTTGTAATAGTTGCAAAAGTAGTCACAGTAGTAGCATGAGTAGTAATAGTTGTAGTAGTAGCAATAGTAGTAGTTGTAGTAGTATTAATAGTTGTACTAGTAATAGTAGCAGTAGCAGTAGTAGTTTCAGTAATAGTAGCAGTAATAGTAGTAGCAATAGGGCAAGTAGTACTTAAAGTAGTAGTATTGGTGGTAAGAGTAGTCATAGTAGCAACAATAGTAGGTGTGGCAATTGTAGTAGTAGTTTTAGAAATAGTAGCAGTTGTAGCAGTCGTAGTAGTGGTATTAGCAGTAGCAACAGCAGTACTAGTAGTATAGTAATAGCAGTAACAAAAGTAGTAGGAGCAGCAGTAGTAGTAATAGCAGTACTAGAAATTACAGTTGTAGTAGAAGTAGTAGCTATAGTAGTAGTGGTAGTAGTAGTGATAGTATTTGTAGTAGAAATAGCAGCAGTAATTGGACTAGTAGTAACTATAGCCGTTGTAATAGCTGTAGGAGTAGTAATAGTAGTAGTGGCAGTAGTAGCAGCAGAAGTAGAAAGAGGAATATTAGTAATAGTTGCAGTTGTTGTAATAGTAGCCGTCGTAATTGTTGCAGTAGAAGTACTAGTAGCTGTAGTAGTAGTTGTAGTAGGAGGAGGAAGATGAGGACGAGGACGAGGAGTCATTGTAGCAACAGTAGTAGTAGTAGTATGAGTAGGAGAAATAGTAGTACCAGTAGTAGTAGTAGTAATAGTAGCAGTAAGAGTAGTTGCAGTAGTTGTAGTAGTTGTAATTATAGTAGTTGAAGTAGTAGTAGTAGTAGTAGGAGTAGTAGTAGTTGTAGTAGTAGTTATTGTAGTTGTAGTAGTCATAGTTACAGTAGTAGTAGTAGTCATAGTAGTAGTAGTTGTTGTTGTACTCGTAGTAGAAATTGTAGTAGCAATAGTGTCGTAGTAGTAGTAGTAGTTGAAGTAGTAGTACTATTAGTAGTAGTAGTAGGAGTTGTAGAAGTAGTAGTAGCAGTAGTAGTAGGCAGGAGTAGTAGTAGTAGTAGTAGTAGTAGTAGGTCATAGTACTAGTAGTACGTAGTCATAGTAGCAGTAGTAGTAGTTGTTGTTGCAGTTGTAGTAGTAATGGTGGTAATAGTAGTGTACTAGTTGTTGTAGTAGTAGTAGTTATAGTAGTGGTAGTAATAGTTGTAGTAGTAGTGGTAGTAGCAATAGGTAGTAGTAGTAGTAGTTGTTGTTGTTGTTATGGTTGTTGTTGTGGTTATTATTATTATTGTTGTTGTTGTTGTTGTTGTTGTGGTGGTGGTAGTAGCAGTAGTAGTAGTAGTAGTAGTAGTAGTAGGAGGAGGAGGAGGAGGAGGAGCAACAGCAGCAGCAGCAGTAGAAGTAGTAGTAGAAGTAATAGTAGTTGTAGTTGTCGTAATAGTAGTAGTAGTAGTTATCAAAGTAATAGTGGTAGTAGTAGCAGTATGGGCAGTAGAAGTAGTAGTGGTACTAGCAGTAGTAGTAGTAGCAGTAGTAGTAATAGTAGTGGCAGTAGCAGCAGCAGCAGCAGCAGTAGTAGTTGTAGTAATAGTGGGAGTAGTAGTAGTAGTAGTAGTATTATAAGTAGTGGCAGCAGTGCTAGTAGTAGTAGTGTAGTAGTAGCAGAAGTTCTAGCAGTAGTAGTAGTAGCAGTAATAGTAGTTGTCATTGTCATAGTAGTAGTAGTACGTGTCGAAGTAATAGTGGTAGAAGTAGTAGTAGTGGTAGTAAATGTTGTAATAGTAGTAGTGGTAGTATTAGAAGTAGTAGTAGTAGTAGTAGCAGCAGTAGTAGTAGTCGTAGTAGTAGTAGTAGTTGTTGTTGTTGTAGTAACAGTAGTAGTGGTATTATAAGTAGTGACATTAGTGCTAATAGTAGTAGAAGTAGTAGTAGTAGTCGTATAAGTAGTAGCAGTAGTAGCAGTAGTTCTTGCAAAAGTAGTAGTTATAGAAGTAGTAGTAGAGCATTTGGAGATGTAGGAGTAGTATTAGTAGTAGTAGCAGCAGCTGTAGTAGTAGCACTACTAGTTGTAATAGAAATAGTAGTAGTAGTAGCAGAACTAGTAATAGTTATAATAGTAGTAGCAGTAGTAGCAATAGTAGTAGTTGTAGTAGCTGCTATATTTGCAGCAAAAGTAGTAGTAGTTGTTGTTGCAGTAATAGTAGCAACAGCTATTGTAGCGATAGTAGCGGCAGCTGTAGTGATAGTATGATTAGTAGTAGTAGTAGTAATAGTAGCAGCAACAACAGTAGTGGCAGTAGTAGTATTAGCAGAAGTAATAGCAGTAGTACAAGTTGTAGTAGTAGCATTAGTACTAGTAGAAGCTATAGTAGTAGTAGTAGCAGAAGTAGCATTATTTGGAGAAGTAATAGGAGTAATAGTAGTAGTAGTAGTAGCAGAAGTAGCATTAGTTGGAGAAGTAATAGGAGTATTAGTAGTAGCAACAACAGTAGTAGTAATAGCAGCAACAGTTGTAGTAGTAGTAGCAATAGCTGCAGTAGTAATAGTTCTAGTACTAGTAGCATTTGTATTAGTAGCAAAAGTGGTAGTAGTAGCAGTAGTAGGAGCAACAACAATAATAGTAGTAATAGCAGCAGGAGTAGTAGTAGTAACCACTGCCGTAATAGGAGTAGTAGTAGCCCTAGTAGTGGTAGTAGCATCAACAGTAGTAATAGTAGTAGTAGTAGTAGCAGCAGTAGTAGCAACAGTACTAGTGGTAGTAGTAGTGCTAGTAGTAGTAGTTGTTCTTGTAGCTGTAGTAGTTGTTGTGGTTGTAGTAGCAGTAGTAGTGGTAGCTGTAGCAGTAGTAGCAGAAGCAGTAGTAGTCGGTGTAGTAGTTGTAGTAGTAGTTGTTGTTGTAGTGGTAGCATTAGCAAAAATAGTAGTTGGAATAGTAGTACTAGTAGGAGTTGGAGTAGGAGTAGCAGTAATCGTAGTAGTAATAGTTGTTGTAGAAGCATTAGTTGTAGTCGAACTAGTAGTTGGAGGGGTCGTTAAGAGTAGTAGTTGTTGTCGTCATTATTGTTATTATACAAGTAGTAGTAGCGGAAGTTGTTGTCGTAGCAGTAGTAATAGTAGTCAGAGTAGCAGCAGTAGTAGCAGGAGTAGTAGTAGTAGCAGTAGGAGTTGTAGTAGTATTAGTAGGAGAAAGATGTAGTAGTAGTAGTAGAAATAAGAGGAGCAGTAGTAGTAGTAGTAGTCACACTAGTAGTAATGGTCGTAGTAGTAGCAGTAGTAGTAGAAGTGGTAGTAGAAGTAATAGTATTCATAGTAGTCAAAGTAGTCGTAGTAGTAGTATTAGCAGTAACAGTGGTAGAAGTAGTTGTACTAGTCGTAGTAGCAGCAAAAGTAGAAGTTTTGGTAGTGGTAGTAGCAGCAGTAGTACTAGTAGTAGTAGTGGCAGCAGTAGCAGCAGTAGTAGCAGTAGTAGTACTTGCAGTAGTAGTTGTGGTACTAGTAGTGTTAGTTCTAGCAGTAGTTGTAGTAGCACTAGCAGCAGTAGTAGCAGTAACAGTAGTATGTGTAGTAGCAATATTAGTAGTATTATTAGTTGCAGCAGCAGTGGTAACAGTGTAGTACTAGTAATAGTTGTTGTTGTTGTAGTGGTAGTGATAGTAGTGGTAGCAGTAGTAGCATGATTGTTAGGAGTAGTAGTAGAAGTAACAGTAGTAGCAATAGTAGCAATAGTAGCAGTAGTAGTTGTAGTTGTTGTAAGTACTAATACTAGTAGCGGTAGGAGCAATACTGGCAGTAGAGTTAGAAGCAGCAGTAGTAGTTGTAGCAGTAGATGCAGTAATAATAGTATTACTAGTAGTACTAGTAGTAGTTGTTGTAATAGTAGTTGTAGTGGTTGTAATAGCAGTGGTAGAAGTAGCAGTTGTAGTAGTAGTAGCTGCAGCAGTAGCTGTAGTAGTAATATTAGCAAAAGGAGTAGTAGTCGTAGTAGCAGTAGTAGTAGTAGTAGCAGTAAGAGCAGTAGTAGTTATAGTAGTAGCAGCAACAGAAGCAGGAATAGTGGTAGTACAATTGTACTAGTTGTAGTATTTGAAGTAGCGGCAGTAGTGGTTGTAGTAGCATTAGTAAGAGTTGTAGTAGTAGTAGAAGTAGTGGCAGCAGAAGAAGTAATAATAGTAGTAGTAGTAATAGTAGTAATAGTTGTAGTAATAGGAGCAATAGTTGTTTTAGTAGCAGTTGTGGCAGTGGTTGTAGTAGTACTAGTTGTAACAGTAGCAATATTAGTAGCAGCAGCAGTGGTAGTAGTGGTACGAGTTGTAGCAGCAGTAATAGCAGTAGTAGTAGCAATAGGAGTAATAGTAGTAGTAGCGGCAATAGCAGAAGTAGTACCAATAGTAGAAGCAGCAATAGTAGTATTAGTAGTAGTACTAGTTGAAGTAGCCGTAGTAGTGGTTGTAGAAGTGGTAGTAGTAGCAGTAGTAGCAATAGTAGTAGCAGTACCTGTAGTATTAGTAGAAGTAGAAGTAGCAGTAGCAGCAGGAGTAGCCGAAGTAAGAGTAATAGTAGTAGTATCAGTAGTAGCAGCGGCAGCAGCAGTAGTAATAGTAGCTGTAGTAGTAGTAGTAGCCATAGTAATAGTAGTAGTAGTACCCTAGTAGCAAAAAGTAGTTTTTGTAATAGTAGTAGTGCCCATAGTAGTGGTGGTAGTGGTCGATGTTTACTAGCAGTAGTACTATTAGTAGTAGTAGTAGTACTTATTGTAGTAGTAGTAGTAGTAGTAGCAGTAGCAGTAGTAGTGGTGGTAGTAGTGGTAGTAGTAGTAGCGATAGCAGCAATAGTAATAATACTAGTAGTAGTTGCAGTAGGAGCAGTAGTAGCAGTGTTAGTTAGAGGACAACGACTATTAGCATTAGTAATAACAGTTGCAGTAGTAGTAGTGGTGGTAGTAGTAGTACTAGTACTAGTAGCAGTATCAGTAGTTGTTGTCGCAATAGTAGCAGAAGGAGTATATGTAGCAGTAGTAGTAGCAGTCATTGTAACAGTAGCTGTAGTATTCGTTGCAATAGGAGTAGTAGCAGTGGTAGCAACAGCAGCAGTAGTAGTAGCAGCAGCAATAGTAGTAGTCGAAGAAGGAGGAGTAGGACTTGTACAAGTAGCAGCAGTTGTAATAGTAGTGGTAGTAACAGCAGCAACAGTGCCCGTAGTCGGAGTAGCAATAGTAGTAGTCAAAGTAGTAGTAGCTGTAGCAATAGCTGTCATAGTAGCAGCATTAGTAGTATGAGCAATAGCAGTAGTAGTAGCAACTATAATAGTAGTAGTGGTAGTAGTAGTAGTAGTAGTAGTGGTAGTTGTAGTCGGAGGAGGAGGACGAGGAGGAGAAGGAGTACTAGCACTAGTAGTAGTAGTTGTAATAGTTGCAATAGTAATAGTAGCAATAGTGACAGTAGTTGCAGTTGCAATAGTAGCAGTTGGAGTAATAGTAGTTATGGAAGTAGCAGACATAGTAGCACTAGAAGTAGTATTAGCTATAGTAGTTGTAGTTACAGTAGTAGTCGAAGCAGTAGTAGTAGCAGTAGTTGTAGTAGTCATATTAGCATTAGAAGTAGTATTAGCAGTAGTAGTAGCAGCAGTAATAGTAGTAGTAGTAGGAGAAGTCGTATTAGCATTAGTAGTAGTATTAGCAGCAATAATAGTAGTAGCAGTGGTATTTGTAGTGACAGTATTGGTCGCTGTATCGATAGTAGTAGCAGAAGTAGAAGCTGTAATAGTTGCAATAGTAGTAGCAGTAGTAGCAGTAGCAGTAGCAGTTATAGTAGTAGGAATAGTAGTAGTTGTAGAAGTAGTTGTAGTAGTAGTTGTTGTAGTAGCAGTAGTTGTACCAGTAATAGTAGTAGTAGCAATAGTAGTTGCAGTAATAGTAGTAGTAGTAGTAATAGCTGTAGGGCAATTAGTACTAAATTAGTAGTATTTGTGGTAAGAGTAGTCATAGTAGCAATAATAGTAGGAGTGGTAGTTATAGTAGCAGTTGTTATAGCAATAGCAGTAGTGGTATTAGCAATAGCTGTGGCAGTAGTAGTAGCAACAATACTAGTAGTAGTATAGTAATGTCGGTAACAGAAGTAGTAGGAGCAGTAGTAGTAGCAATAGTAGTACTAGCAATTGCAGTTGTAGTAGAAGTAGTAGCTTTAGTAGTAGTGGTGGTAGTAGTAGTGGTAGTATTTGTAGTGCAGTAATTGGACTTGTAGTAGCTATAGCCACTGTAATAGCAGTAGGAGTTGTAGCAGTGGTGGCAGTAGTGGCAGCAGTAGTAGAAGGAGGAATATTAGCAATAGTTCTAGTTGTTTCAATAGTAATAGTTGTTGTTGTTGTAGTAGATGTACTAGTAGCAGTAGGAGTAGCAGTAGTATCAGTTGTAGTCGGAGGAGGAGGACGAGGAGGAGGAGGATGAGTTGTAGCAATAGTAGTAGCAGTTGTATGAGTAGGAGAAATAGTAGTATCAATAGAAGTAGTAGAAGTAGTACTAGTAGTAGTAGTAGTAGTAGGAGTACTTGCAGTAGTTGTAGCAATTATAATTGTAGTAGCAAAAGAAGTAGCAGTAGTAGTAGTAGCTATAGTAGTAGTAGGAGTAGCATTAGTTGTAGTAGTTATAGTTATAGTAGTAGTTGTTGTTGTTGTTGTTTTAGTAGTAGTATAAGTAGTAGTAGCATTAGTGGTCGTATTAGGTGTAGTAGTAGTAGTAGGAATAGCAGCAGCAGCAGTAGCGGTAGTAGTAGTAGTTGAACTAGCAGTAGTAATTGGCCTAGCGATAGTAGCTGGAGTAATAGTAGTTGTAGTAGTAGTAGTAGCGTTAGTGGTAGTAGCAATTGTAGCAACAGCAGTAGTATTAGTTTAGTAGTAGTAATTGTAGATGTAGAAGTAGTAGTAGTAGTTGTTGTTATTGTTGTTGTTGTGGCCATAGTTTTAGCTATAGCAGTAGAAGCAATAACAGAAGTAGTAGCAGTATTAGCAATAATAGTAGTAGTAGTAGTAACATTTGCACTAGTAGTAGCAATAGCAGTAGTAGCGGTAGTAGTAGTACTAGTAGTAGAAGAACTAGTAATAGGAGTAGTAGTACTAGTAGTAGCAGAAGTAGGCATAATAGCTATAGTAAATGTAGTAGAAGTAGGGGTAGTAGTAGTAGGAGGAGTAGTAGTAGGAGTAATAGCATTAGGAGTAGTAATAGTAGTAGTAGTAGTTGTTGTAGTAGTAGTAGTACTAATACTTTTTGTAATAGTAGTAGTAAAGGTAGCAGCATTAGTAGTGGTAGTAGTGGTAGTAACAGTAGTAGTAGTAGTAGTATTAGTCGCAGTTGCAGTAGCAGAACTAGCTACAGTTGTAGTTGTACCAGTAGAAGTGTTACAAGATGTGGCAGTAGTTGTATAAGTAGCAGTAGTGGTAGTAGTAGAGGAATTAGTTGTAGTAAAGTGTCAATAGTAGTTGTCCTAGTAGTAATAGAAGTAGTTGCGATAGTAGTAGCAGTGGTAGAATTAGTACTAGTAGTCGCAATTGTAGCATTGGTAGTAGGAGCTGTAATAGTAGTATTAGTAGCAATTGTATTCGTTGTAGTATCAATAGTAGTATCGGAAGTAGCAGTAGTTGTAGTAGTAAGGGTAGTAGTAGGAGAAGTAGTAGAAGAAGAAGAAGTAGTAGTAGTAGTAGTAGCACGAATAGCTACTATACTAGTAGTTGTAGTGGTAGAAGCAATAGTAGCAACAACAGTAGTATTAGTAGTAGTAGTTGTTGTTGTAGATGTAGTAGTAGTAGTAGTAGTAGTAGTTATTGTTGTTGTAGCCATAGTTGTAGCTATAGCAGTAGAAGCAAAAAATAGAAGTAGCAGCAGTATTAGCAACAATAGTAGCAGTATCAGTAGCAGTAGTAGTAGCATTTGCACTAGTAGTAGCAGTAGCATCAGTAGTGGTAGTAGTAGTACTAGTAGTAGTAGAAGTAATAGTACTAGTAGAAGCAGAAGTAGGCATAATAGCTATAGTAAATGTAGTCGAAGTAGAGGTAGTAGTAGCAGTAGGAGTAGTAATAGGACTAATAACATTAGCAATAGTAATAGTAGTAGTAGTTGTAGCAGTAGCAGTAGTACTAAAACTTTTTGTAGTAGTAGTAGTAAAACTAGCAGCATTAGGAGTAGTGGTAGTAGTGGTAGTAACAGTAGTAGTAGTAGTAGTAGTAGTAGTAGTAGTAGTAGTAGTAGTAGTTGCAGTAGCAGAACTGGCTACAGTTGTAGTTATACCAGTAGAAGTGTTACAAGACGTGGTAGTAGTATTGGTAGTAGTAGAGGAATTAGTTGTAGTAAAGTATCAATAGCAGTAGTCCTAGTAGTAATAGAAGCAGCAACAATACTAGTAGCAGTGATAGAATTAGTACTAGTAGTCGCAGTATTAACATTAGTAGTAGGAGTTGTAATACTAGCAGTAGTAGCAGTAGTCGTCGTTGTAGTATCAGTAGTAGTATCAGAAGTAGCAGTAGTTGTAGCAGTAAGGGTAGTAGTAGGAGAAGTAGTAGAAGTAGCTGTAGCCGTAGTCGTAGTCGTAGGAGTAGTAGTTATAGCAGTAGTAACAGTGTAGTAGCAGTAGTAGCAGTACTACTAGTAGTAATAGCCGTAGTTGTAGCAGCAGTGGTGGCAGTAGTAGTGGAAGTAGTATTAGTAGTAGTTCCAATAGTAGTAGGTGTAGTAGTAGTAGTAGTAGCAGTATTAGTAGCAGTACTACCATTATTATTAGTAGTAGTAATAGTAGTAGCAGTACTAGTAGTAGTAGTAGGAGTACTACTATCAGTAGCAGTTGTAGTAATAGCAATAGCAATAGCAGAAATAGGAGTACTTGTAGCAGTAGCGGTAGCAATCATAGTATAAGAAATAATAGTATTAGCAGTAGTAATAGTAGTAACAGTAATAGTAGAAGTAGTAGTAATATAGTAGTAGCAGTAGCTGTAGTAATAGTAGTGGTAATAGTAGGAGTACTAGCAGTAGCAGGAGTGGCGGTAGTTACCGTAGCAATAGTAGTAGTAGGAGTAGTACTAGCAGTAGCAGTATTAGTTGTCGGAGCAGTAGTACTAGTATCAGTTGTAGTTGTAATAGTAGCAATAGTAGCTATAATAGTAGTTTTAGTAGTAGTAGTAGTAGTCGTAGTTGGAGCAGTAGTGCGAGTAATAGTAGTAGTTGTTGTAATAGTAGCTGTAGTAGTAGTGGCAGTAGTTGTAGTAGCAATAGTAGCAATAGGAGTGGTAGTTGCAGTAGCAGTAGCAGTCGTAGTAGTAGTAGTAATAGTATTAGCTGTTGTTGTAGCAGTAGGAGTAGCAATAGTAGCAGTACTAACTTTTGTAGTAGTAGTAGCAGTAGTAATAGTTGTAGTAGTAGTAGTAGTAGCTATTGTAGTAGTAGTAGCTGTAGGAGTAGTAGGAGGAGTAGTACTTGTACTAGTAGTTGTTGTTGTCACAGTAGCAATAGTAGTAGTAGTAGCAGTAATAGTAGTAGTAGTGGCAGGTGCAATAGTAGTTATAGCGGTAGTAGTAGTAGTTGTACTAGCAACAGTAGTAGTAGTATTAGCTATAATAGTAGCAGTAGCAGTAATGGTAGTAGCAATAGAAGTAGTCGCAGTTAAAGTAGCATTTGTAGTAGTATTTGTTGTAGTAGTAGTAGTGGTTGGAGTGGTATTGGGAGTAGCAATATTAGTAGCTATTGCGGTAGTAGGAGCTAAGTAGTTGCAGTAGTAGCTGTAGTGGTAGCACTAGTAGTAATGGCTGTAGCAGAAGTAGTTGTAGTAGCAATTGTAGTAGTAGAAATATTAGTAGTTGTAACAATAGCAGTAGTAGTTGTTGTAGTGGTCGTTGTAGTTATACCAGTGGTAGTAGTAGTTGAAGTAGTAGTTGAAGTAAAAGTAGCAGCAATAGTAGTAGTTGTAGAAGGAGTAGTACTAATAGTAGTAGTCATGGTGGTAACAGTAGTCGTAGTACCAATAATAGTAGGAGTAGTAGTATTAGTAGTAGTAGCAGTTGTAGCAGGAGTGGTAGTTGTAGTAGTTGTAGTAGCAACTGTAGCAATAACAGCAGTAGTTATCATAGTAGTAGTTGTCATAGTGTAGTAGTAGTACTAGTAGTGCTATTCTCACTCGCAGTAGTAGTTGCAGTAGCAGTAGCAATAGCAATAGTAGTAGTAGTAGCAATAGTAGTGGTTGTACCAGTAGTAATAGCAGTAGCAAATGTAGTAGGAGCAATAGTAGTTGCAGTAGTAGTAGCAATAATAGCAGTAGTGGTAGTAGTAGTGGTAGTATTTGTAATAGCAAAATAAGCAGTAATTTTACTAGAAATAGCTATAGAAGTTCTAATAGCAGTAGCAACAATAGTAGTAGTAGTAGTAGCAGCAGCAGCAATAGTGGAAGGAGGAATAGTCACGATAGTAGTAGTTGTTGTATTTGTAGGTGTCATAATATTACTAGCAGGAAAACTATTAGTAGTAGGAGTAGCAGCAGCAGCAGTAGAAGTAGTTATAGTTGTTGTAGAAGTAGTAGTAGTACCAATAGTAGTAGTAATTGTAGTAGTAGTTGTAGTAGTAGTAGTATTAGTAGTAGTGGTAGTAGTAGTAGTAGGAGTAGTAGTAGTAGAAGTAGTAGTAGTAGTAGGAGTTGTAGTAGGAGCGACAGTACTTGTTGTAGTTATAGTAGTGGTAGTAGCAGTAGTAGTAGGAGTAATAGTAGTAGTAGTAGTAGCAGTACTAGCAGCAGTGGTAGTAGTTCTAGTAGTAGCAGTTGTTATTGTTGTTGATGTGGCGGTAGTAGGAGTAGCAGAAGAGGTTTGAGTACTAGTAGTTGTAGTATAGTAGAAGTAGCATGAGCCGCAGCGGTTGTAGAAGTTGTAGTAGTAGCAGCAATAGTAGAAGCCGTAATAGTAGCCATAGTAGTTGTTGTCATAGTTGCAATAGCAGTAGTCGAGTTGTAGTTGTAGCAGAGTTATAGTAGTTGCAAGCGTACCAATAGCAGAAGTAGTAGCAGTATCAGTCACAGTAGTAGTAGCATTAGTAGTAGTGGTAGCATTACCAACAGTAGTAGTAGTAATTGTTGTAGCAGTAGTAGTAGAAGTAGTAGCAACAACAGCAGCAGTAGTAGTAGAAGTAGTAGTAGAAGTAGTAGCAGTAGTTGTAGTAGTAGTTGTAACAGTAGTTGTCATAGTAGCTGTAGTAGTAGGAGTAGTAGTAGTAGATCGAGTACTTGTAGTTTTAGTAGTAGTTGTTGTAGCACGAGTCGCTGTAGTTGTAGTAGCCATTGTAGTAGTTGTAGCAGCAGCAATAGTAGTAGGAATAGTTATACCAGTAGTTTTAGAAGTTGTAGTAGTACCAATTGCAGACGTTGTAGCAGTATCTATAGCAATTGTAGCAACATTAGTAGTAGTAGTAGCAATATCCACAATAGCAGAAGAAGTAGCAGTAGGATTAGTAGTAGGGGAAGTAGTAGCAGGAGTAGAAGTAGTAGTAGTTGTAGTTGTTGTTGCAGCAGTAGCACTAGCAGTTTTTGTTGTTGTAGTAGTAATATTAGCAGTAGTGGAGTAGTAGTAGCAATAGTTGTGGTGGTAGTATTAGTAGTAACAAAGGAAGTAGTAGTAGTAGCAATAGTAGTAGCAGTAGTAGAAGCAGTAGCGGTAGTAGCAGCAGCAGCAGTAGTAGTAGAATTAGTACTAGTAGTCACAGAAGCAACAGTAGTAGTAGACGTAGTAATAGTAGCTGTAGTAGTAGTAGAAGTCACTGTACTAGCAGTAGTAGTAGTCGAAGTAGCAGTAGTTGTAGTAGTAGTGGTAGTAATCGGAGAAATAGTAGAAGTAGCATTAGCCGTAATCATAGTCATAGTAGTAGGAGTAGTTGTAGCTGTACTCGCAGTGGTTGTAGTAGTAGTAGCAATAGTACTAGTCGTAATAGTCCAAGTTGTCGCGATAGTAGCACGAGTAGTAGTAGTAACAGAGGTAGCAGTAGTAGTCAAAGTAGTAGTAATTGTTGTTATAGTAGTGGTATAAGTAGTAGTAGTAGCAGTAGTTGTATAGGTAGTATTAGTAGTAACAGTAGAAGTAGTAGTAGTAGATTCAGTAGCGGTAGTAGCTATAGTAGTAGTAGTAGTATAATTAGTAGTAATAGTCGCAGTAGCAGCAGCTGTAGTGGGAGTAGTAATAATAGCTGTAGTAGCAGTAGTAGTCACTATACTAGCAGTAATAGTAGTTGAAGTAGCGGTAGTAGTAGTAGGATAAATAGTAGAAGTAGCAGTAGCCATAGTTGTAGTCATAGTGTTAGGAGTAGTTGTAGTAGTAGTTGAAGTGGTTATAGTATTAGTAGCAGGAGTACTAATCGTAATAAGTGCAGTTCTAGCGATAGCAGGAGGAGTAGTAGCAATAACTAAGGTAGCAATAGTAGTCAAAGTAGAAGTAGTAGTTGTTGTAGTAGTGGTATAAGTAGTAGTAGTAGTTGTAGTCGTAGTAGTAGTTGTTGTTGCAGTAGTAGTAGTAGTCGTGTTAGAAGCATTAGTGGCAGTAGTAGTAGTTGTTGTTGTAGTATTAGTATTAGTCACGGTAGTAGCAATAGTAGTAGTATTAGTTGTAGTAGTCATTGTAGTAGTAGCAAAAGCTGTAGTCGTAGTTGTAGTAGTGGTAGTAGTAATAGTAATAGTAGTAGATGTAGTAGTAGTAGTTGTTGTTATTGTAGCAGGCTTAGCAGCAGTAGTTGTTATAGTACTAATAGCTATAGTTGTATTTGTAGTAGTAGTAGTAGCAATAGCAGCAGATGTGGTAGTAGCAGTTATAGCAGTAGGAGTAGTAGTTGATGTACTAGTACTATTGGCGCTAGTAGCAGTAGTAATAGTAGTAGTCGCACTAGTAGTAGTAGTAATAGTACTAGTAATGGTAGTTATAGTAGCAGTAGTAGTAGCAATAACAGTAGTGGTAGAAGTTGCAATGGTAGTTCTAGCAGTAGCGGTAGTTCTAGTAGTAGTAGAAGAAGTAGTAGTAGAAGAAGTAGCAGTTATAGTAGTAGTAGTAATAGTAGTAGTAGTAGTTGTAGTATTAGTAGGAGGTGGAGGAGGAGTGGCAACAGCTATAGTCGTAGGAGTAGCAGTAGTAGTAGAAGTAGCTTTAGTGGTACTAGTGGTAGTAGCTGTATCTGTAGTAACAGTAGTAGGAATAGTATTAGTAGTAGCGATAGTAGTAACAATAGAAGTAGTAGCAGTTGTAGTAGTACTAGTAATAATAGCAGTAGCAATAGTAGTAAGATAGTAGTTGTAGTAGTAGTAGTAGTAGCAACAGTAGTAGTTGTAGCAGTATTAGTAGTGGTTGTGGTAGTAGTAGTAAAAGTAGTAGGAATAGTAGCTGTAGCAGTTGTAGTAGTCCCTGTAGTAGCAGTAGCAGTTGGAGTTGTAGCTATTCTGGTAGTTGTAGTAGCAGTATTAGCTATAGTGGTAGTTGCAGTGGCAATTGTAGCAGTAGTTGTAGCATTAGTTGCGGTAGCAATAGTTTAACTAGTAGTAGTAGCAGATGCATTTGTAGAAATAGTAGTATTAGTAGAAACAGTAGTTGTAGTAGCTATAGCTATAGTAGCAGTAGTAGTCGCCACAAAAGTAGTAGCCACATTAGTAGTAGACACAATATTAGTAGGCACAGTAGTAGTGGCTGCTATAGTAGTAGCAGGAGTGGAAGTTGCAAGAGTCCTAGTAGCTGAAATAGCAATAGTAGTAGTAGCACTAGTAATTGTAGTAGTCGTATCAGAAGTAAAAGTAGCAGTAGTAGTACTAGGAGTAGCGGTAGTAGGATTAGTAATAGTATTAATAACAATAGTATTAGTAGTAGAAGCAGTAGTAGCAGTAGTCTTAGTAGTGGCAGTTGTAGTAGTAGTAGAGGTAATAGCAGTAGTAGTAGTAGTCATAGCAGTAGTAGTTGTAGTAGAAGTAGTCGTTGTAGTAGTAGTAGTACCAATATAGTAGTAGTAGTAGCAATAGTTGTAGTATCAGTAGTAGTAGTTTTAGTAGTTGTACGAGTAGTAGTAGTTGTAGTAGTTGTACTAGTAGTAGTAATTGCAGTAGTAGTTGTAGTTGTATTACTAGTAGTGGTAGTAGTAGTAGTAGTAGAAGGAGCATAAGTAGTAGCCGAAGCAGTAGCAAAACTAGTAGTGTTAGTAGTTATAACAGTAGTAGCAAAAGTAGTAGCAGATGTAGCAGTAGTTGTAGCAGCAGTAGCAGTAGTAGCGATTGGAGCAGTAGTAGCTATAGTTGTATAAGTAGTAGTAGCACCAACACCAGCAGTATCAGTAGGAGTAGCTACGGAAGTAGTAGTAGTAGTAGTAGTGTTTGTTGTTGTTGTTGTAGTAGTAGTAGTAGGAGTAATAGTGGAAGTAGTAGTCGTTGAAATACTAGTTGTAGTGGTAGTAGTTGTAGTCGTAGTGGTGGTGGTAGTCATAGTAGTCGTAGTAGTAGTAGCAGCAACAACAATACTTGTAGTAGTAGTAGCAGTAATAGTGGTAGTAGTAGTCGTAGTAGTAGCAGTAGTAGTGGTAGTAGCCGTAGTAGTAGTAGTAGTAGTAGTAGTAGTAGTAGTAGTAGTAGTAGTAGCGGGAGGAGCAGTAGTAGTAGTAGGAAGAGTAATAGTAGTTGCAGCAGGAGTAGTACTAGTGGTACTACTAGTAGTAGTTATATTAGTAGCAGTAGTATTAATCACAGTACTGATAGTAGAGGTAGTAGTAGTAGTAGCTGTAGTAGCAGTAGAAGCAACAACAGCAGCTGTACTAGTAGCAATAGTAGTAGTAGTTGTTGTTGTTATTGTAGCAGCCTTACTAGTAGTAGTGGTAGCAGTTGTTGTAGTCGCAAAAATAGTACCCACCGAAGAAGTAGTTGTAGTTATAACAACAGCAGTAGTAGTAGTGGTACTAACAAAAGCAACAGTAATAGTAGTAGTATTAGTAGTTGTAGTAGTAGTAGCAGCAGCAGCAGTAATAGTAGAAGAAGTTGTTGTTGTAGTAGAAGTAGTAGTTGTGGCACTAGTGGTAGCAGCAGTTATAGAAGCAGTAGTATAAGTAGTAGGAGAAGAAGTTGAAGTAGCTGTAGTAGCAATCGCAGTAGTAGTAGTGTTAGTAGTTTTAGTTGTAGCTGCATTAGCAGTAGCAGTAGTCATAGTAGCAGCAGCAGTAGTAGTAGTCCCAGTGGAAGCAGCAGTAGTAGTAGTCAAAGTAGCAATAGAAGTAGTAGTTGCAGTAGTAGTGGTGATAGTAGTAGTTGTAATTGCTATATTTGTAGCATCAATAGTAGTAGCATTAGTAGTAGTACCGGTAGTAGTAGTAGTAGTAATAGGAGTAGAAGCAGCAGTAGTTGTATTATTATTAGAATTAGTTATTATTGCAACAGTAGTCAAAGTTGTAGCATATTTGCAGTAGTAGCCGTAGTAGCGGTAGTAGCAGTAGTAGCCGTAATAGCAGTAGTACAAGTAGAAGTTGTAGTAGTAGTAGTCATAGTAGTATTAGTAATAACAGAAGTAGTACAAGTCGATGTAGTAGGGCAGTAGTAGTAGTAGTCTCACTGGTAGTAGTAGCAGTATAAGCAACAGCAACATCAGTAGTAGTAGCAACAAGAGTAGTACCAGTAGTTGTAGTTGTAGTAGTAGTAGGAGGAGTAGTACAAGTCGTAACAGTGGTAGTACTAGTAGCAGCAGTAGCAGCAGTAGTTGTTGTTGTATTTGTAGTAGTGGAAGTATCTGTAGTCGTAATAGTAGTTGTGGTAGTAGCAATAATAGGAGGAGGAGGAGGAGGAGTAGTAGTAGTAGTAGTAGTAGAAGTAGTAGTAGTAAGAGTAGTAGTAGCAGTTGGAGTAGTAGTAGTAGTAGTAGTAGTAGTAGCAATAGTAGCAGCAGTAGTAGTAATAGTAGTAGTAGTAGTAGTAGTTGTTGTTGTATTTGTAATAGTGGAAGTATCTGTAGTCATAGTAGTAGTAGTGGTAGTATTTATAATAGGAGTAGTAGTAGTAGTGGTAGTAGGAGTAGCAGTAGTAGTAGGAGTCGTCGTAGTAGTAGTAGTAGTAGCAGCAGTAACAGTAGTAGTAGTAGCAGTAGGAGGAGGAGGAGTAGTAGTAGTAGTAGTAGTAGTAGTATTAGTAGTAGCAGTACTAGTAGCAGTAGTTGTAGTAACAGTTGTAGGAGAAAAGTTGTAGTAGTCGTAGCAGCAGCAACAGTAGTAGTTGTAGCAGTATTAGTAGTAGTAGTTGTAGTAACAGTAGTAGGAGAAAAAATAGTAGTAGCTATAGCAGTTAGAGCGGTAGTAGTAATTGTAGTGGTAGTTGTAGCAGTAGTAGGAATAGTAGTTGTAGTAGTTGTAGCAGTAGTAGTAATAGTAGTAGAAGTAGTTGTAGAATTAGTAGTAATCGCAGTAGTAATTGTTGTTGTTGTAGTAGTAGCATTCTTAGCAATAGTAGTAGTGGTTGGAGAAGTAGTAGTAGTATAAGAAGTAGTAGGTGTTGTTGTTGTAGTAGTAGTAGTAGTTTAAGTAGTAGTAGCAATTGTAGCAGCAATAGTAGTAGTTGTGTCAGTAGTAGCAGCAGCAATTGTGGCAGCAACAATAGTAGTAGTGGTAGTTATAGTAGTAGAAGTAATAGCAGTTGTAGCATTAGTAATGGTGGCTGAAGTACTCGAAATAGAAGTAGTAGTAGTAGGAGGAGGAGGAGAAGTAGTTGTTAATGCAGCAGCAGTAGTAGTAGTAGTAGTCGTAGTAGAAGTAGTTTCAGTAGCAGTAGTATCATAAGTAGTAGTAGTAGTAGCAGTAGTTGTAGCAATAACAGAAGTAGAAGTAGTAGAAGTAGTAGGAAAAGTAGAAGTAGTAGCAGCAACAGCAGTAGAAGTAGTAGTAGTAGTAGCCGTAATAGCAATAATAGCAGTAGTAGTAGCAGTGGTTGTAGTTGTGATAGTAGTAGCAATAGTAGCAATAGATGTAGTAGTAATAGTAGTAGCAAGAAAAGGCTTAGTGGTAGTAATAGTAGTAACAATAGTAGTAGTAGAAGTTGTATAAACAACAATAGTAGTTGTAGCTGGAATCGTAGTAGCAGCACTAGTGGAAGTTGTACCAGCAGTTGCAGTTGTAGAATTAGTTGTAGTAGTAGTAGTAGCAGTAGCAGCAGTATTATTATTAGTAGTACAAGTAAGGGTAGTTGAATTACTAGTTGTTGTTGTTGTTGTTGTTGTTGTTGTTGCTGTTGTAGTAGTTATAGTTGAATGGTAGCAGTAGCATTCGCAGTAGTTGTAGTAGTTGTAGTTGCAGGAGTAGTGGTAGTTGTAGTAGTAGTAGAAGCAGCAGCAGCAGCAGCAATAGTAGTTGCAGGAGGAGGAGGAGGAGTATTAGTAGTAGTTGCAGTAGTAGTAGCTGTAGTAGTTATAGCGGTAGTAGTAGTCAGAGAAGCTATTGTAGTAGTAGTAGTAGTAGTAGTATAAGTAGTAGTAGTAGGAGAAGTAGCTATAGTACGAGAGGTAGTAGTGGTAGTCGAAGTTGTAGTTGTAGTATTAGTAGTAGTAGTAGTAGTAGTAGTAGCAGCTGCACGAGTAGTAATTACAGTAGTAGCTGAAGCAGGAGCAGCAGGAGTAGCAGAAGTAGAAGTACTAGTCACAATCATTGTAGCAGTTGTAGTGGTAATAGCAGCAGTAGCAAGAATAGTTGTAATAGTAATATACATAGTAGTAGTTGTAGCAGCATTTGTACTACTTGTCTTAAGAGTAGTAATAGAAATCATAGCAATAGTAGTAGCAGTAGTATGAGCATCAAAAGTAGTAACAGTAGCACTTGTAATAGTAGGAGCAAAATTAGTTGCAGTAGTAGTTGCAGTAGTTGTCATTGTAGTTGTGGTAGTAGCTGTAGCAGAAGAAGTAGGAGAAGTAGCAGAAGCAGCAACAAAAGTAGCAGTAGTAGTAGTAGGAGTAGTTGACGCCGAAGTATAAATGGCAATAGCGGTAATAGTAGTAGTCATAAGGGTAGTAGTAGTAGTAATAGCAGTAGTAGCATTAATAGGAGTAGTAGTAGCGACTATACTTATAGTTGTAGTAGCTGTAGTAGTAGTACTAGTAGTAGTAATAGTAGCCACAGTAGTAGCAGTAGTAGTACTAGTAGTAGAAGTAGTAGCAATAGCAGCAGTACCAGTAGTAGTTGCAGCAGCTGTAGTAGTAGAAGTAGTAGTAGAAGCATATGCATAGTACTAGTAGTAGTAGTAGTAGTAGTATGAGGAGCAGTTGTAGTAGTAGTAGTAGTAGCAGCAGTAGTAGCAGTTAGAGTAGTAGCAAGAGTAGTAGTAGTTTTACTATTACTAGTAGTAGTAGTAACAGTAGTAGTAGCAACAGCAGCAGCAGCAGTAGTAGGAGTAGTAGTAGTTGTCGCCGTGGTACTAATAGTAGTAGGAGGAGTAATAGTAGCATATTAGTTGTTGTAATAGAGTAGTAGTAGTCGTAGTAGTAGTAGTAGGAGTAATAGTAGCAGTAGTAGTAGTTGTGATAGAGTAGTAGTGGTGGTAGTAATAGTATTACTGATAGTAATAAAAGTAGTTATTGGAGTAGTAGTAGTACTAGCAATAGTCATTGTAGTAAGAGTAGTAGTAGCAGTAGTAGTGGTAGTAGTTGTAGGAGTAGTAATAGTAGTAGTAGTAGTCGTGGTAGTAGTAGTAGTAGTACTAGTAGTAGTAGTCGAGTAGTAGTAGTCACAGTTATAGTAGTAGTAGTAGCGGGAGTATGGGTAGTAGTAATAGCGGTAGTTGTGGAAGTAGTAGTAGTACTAGTGGAAGTAGTAGTAGTACTAGTGTAGTTGTCGTCGCACTAGTAGTAGTACCAGTGGTAGTAGTACTAGTATTTATAATAGTAATTGTAGTAGTAGTACTAGTTGCCGTAGTTGTAGTAGTGGTAGTTGTTGTTGTTGTTGTTGTTGCTATAGTAGTTGTAGTGGTCATAGTAGTAGTAGTAGCACAAGTGGCAATAATATTAGTAGTAGTAGTAGTAGTAGTAGTACTAGTAGTAGCAGCAGTTGCAGTAGTAGTAGAAGCAGTAGTACCATATGTAGTAGTTATAGTATTAGTTGTAGTTTTTGCAGTAGTAGTAGAAGGAGGAGGATTAGCAGTAGCTGTAGGAGTAGTAGTTGTAGTTGTAGTATTAGTAGTTGTTGTTGTAGTAGTAGTAGTTGTTGTTGTTGTTGTAGTAGTACAAGTAGTAGTAGTTGTTATTGTTGTAGTAGTAGTAGTAATAGTCGTAGTAATAGTAGTTGAAGTAGTTGTAGTAGTAGCAGGAGTTGCAGTAGCAACAGCAGCATTAGTAGTAGGAGTAGTAGTAGTAAAAGTTGTAGCAGTAGTAGTTGCAGCAATAGTAATAGTAGTAGGAATAGTAGTACTAGTACTAGTACTAGTAGTACTAGTAGGAATAGTAGTTGTTGTTGTAGCAAGAGTTGTAGTGGTAATAGTAGTAGTACTAGGAGGAGGAGGAATAGTAGTAGTAGTTGTCATAGGAGTAGGAGTATGAGTGGTAATAGTAGTAGTAGTAGGAGTGGCCTTATTAGCAATAGGAATAGTTGGCCCAATAGCAACACCAGCAGCAATAGTAGCAGTAGTAACCATAGTGGTATTAGTTGTAGGAGTACTAGTAGTAGTAGTAGTAGTAATAGTCGTAGTAGTAGTAGAAGCACTACAAGTCGTAGAAGCAGCAGTAGAAGTAGTAGTAATAGAAATAGTAGTAGGAGTGGGAGTTGGAGTAGAAGCAGCAGTAGAATTAATAATTGTAGTAGCAGGAGGAGTAGTAGTAGTAGTAGTAATAGTTATATTAGTAGTAGCGGTAGTGGTAGTAGAAAAAGTAGTAGTAGTAGTAGTAGTAGTAGAGATAGTAGTAGTAGTAGTAGTAGCAGTAATAGGAGGAGTAGTAATTCTTGGAGCAGAATTAATGAAAGGTGTAGATTTAGGTGTAGGAGTTGGAGTATGTGCAGTAGTTGTAGTAGTAGCAGTAGTAGCAGCAGCAGTTGTTGTTGTTGTTGTTGTAGTAATATAATAGTAGTAGTAGTATTAGTTTTAGTAATAGTAGTAGTAGTAGTAGTAGTAGTAGTAGTAGTAGCAGCAGCAGCAGCAGCAGCTACAGCAGCCGCAGTAGTACAACTTGTTGAAGTAGTAGCAGTAGTTGCAATAGTTGCTGTAATAGCAGCAGCAGAAGCAATAGTAATAGTAGTTATAATAGTAGTAATGCAAATAGTAGTAGCAGTAATAGGAGTAGGTGTCGGAGTCACTGTTGTAGAGGGAGCAGTAGTAGTAGTAATAGTAGTAGTAGAAGTAGAAGTAGTAGGAGGAGGAGTAGTAGGAGTAGCAATGGAAGTAGTAGCTGTAGGAGTAGTAATAGTAGCAATGGAAGTAGTTGCAGTAGAAGTGGCACCAATAGTGGCAGTAGCAGTAGTGGTACTAGTAGTGGTAGTAGTAGTAGTTGTACCAATTGCAATAGTAGGAGTAGCAGCTGTAGTAGTCGTAGTAGTAGTGATAGTAGTAGAAGCAGTAGTAGCAATAGTGGTAGTATTGGTAGTTCTAGTGGTAGTACTAGTAGTAGTAGTAGAATTTATAGTAATAGATGTAGTAGTATTAGTAGTACTAGTAGTAGTAGATGTAGTTGCAGTAATAGTAGTACTAGTAGTAGTACTAGTAGTAGTAACAATAGAAGTAGTTGTTGCAGTAGTAGTTGTACTAGAAGTACTAGCAGTTGTAGTAGTACTAATAGTAGTAGGAGTAGTAGTAGTTCTAGTTGCTGCAGGAGTAGAAGTAGTTGTTATAGTAGTAGTAGTAGAAGTAGTAGTAGTGTAGTAGTAGTAGTAGTAATAGTAGTAGTAGGAGTAGTAGGCGTAGTAGTAGTAGAAGTAGTTGCAGTAGTAGTTGTACTAGCAGTAGCAGTAGTGGCAGGAGCCGGAGTAGGAGTAGTATTATTATTATTATTATTATTAGTAGTAGTAGTAGTAGTTGTTGTTGTTGTTGTTGTTGTTGTTGTTGTTGTTGTTGTTATTATTGTACTAGCTGTAATATGAGTTGGAGTAGGAGTATTAGTGGTAGTCACAATAGTTGTAGTAGGAGTAGTAGTAGTGGTGGCAAGAGCTGGAGTAGGAGTAGTAGTTGTTGTCGTTATTGTTGTAGTAGAAGTAGTATTAGTAGTATACTACTACTATTGCTACTGCTATTGCTACTACTACTACTCCTACTACGATGACTACTACTACTATTGCTACCGAAACTACTACTACTCCAACTCCTACTGTAACTACCGCTACTGCTAGTACTCCTACTGTAACTACCACTACTACTACTACTTTTATTGCTGCTACTACTGTTACTTCTACTTCTGCACTACTACTACTGCTGCTACTTCTGCTACTGATACTGCCAACTACTACTATAGATGCCACTACTGCTATTGCTACTACTGCTACAATGACTACTACTACTACCATTACTACTACTACTTTTCCTCCTCCTCCTCCTTCTACTACTACTTCTCCTACTATGACTAGTTCTGCAACCACTACTACTGCTACAACTACTATTACTGCTACTACTACGTCTACAACCACAACTACAACTACTGCTACAACTGCTACAATTATTGCTACGTACTACCACTACAGCTGCTGCCACAACTACGGCTATTGCAATTGATACAACTGCTACTGCTCCTACTAAAACTACTATGAATTCAAAAACTACGACTACTATTGCTATTGCTACTGCTACTACTTCTTCTGCCACTACTCCTACTGCTACTAATGCTGCTGCTACAATAACAACTACTACAACTACTATTACGACTATGGCTACAACAACTACTACTAGTATTACTATTGCTACAATTGCTATTGCAACAACTGCTACTACTACTGCTACTAATTCTCCTACTACTATTGGTATTGCTGCTGCTGCTACTACTACTACTACTACAACTACTACAACTACAACGGCTATGACTACTATGACTATTGCTCCAACTATTAATACTACTATTACTACTACTACTACTGCTGCTATTGATAATTCCACTGCTACGACTACAACAACAACTACCACTCCTGCAACTACTGCTACTACGGCTAGTACTTCTACCACTACTACTACTGCTACTCCTACTACTACTACCACACCTACTACTACTACCGGTACTGCTACTGCTACTATTGCTACTACTGCTGCTGCTACTACTGCTTATACTGCTAATACTCCCAGTGTGACTACCACTACTATTGCTGCTTCTACATCTACTTGTACTATAACTGCTATACTATTACCACTACGACTACTGCTACTCCTACTAAAACTACTACTGCTGCTTCTACTTGTACTACTACTACTGCTACTGCTGCTGCTGCTGCTACTATTGCTACTACAATGATTATGGCTACTTTTGCAACGATGCTACTACTTTGACTATCGCTACAACAATAACTACTACTAATAATACTATTATTGTTGCTTCCACTATTCCTACTTCAACTACCACTATTGCTATAATTGCTTCTATTTCTACTAAGACTACTACTACTGCTTCTACTACAACTATTACTGCTCCAATTGCTACTACTATGACTGCTACTATTGCTGCTACTGCTACTGCAGCTACTACTACAACAACTGCTACTACTGCTATGACTACCACTACTGCTACTGCTATTGCTGCGGCAGCTACTACTGCTGCTACTTCTACTTCTACTACTCCTACTACTTCTACTACTACTTCTACAACTACTGCAACTACTAGTGCTACAACTACTACTTCTACTGCTACAACCACTTCTGCTACTGCTACTGCTACTTTTACTACTGCTATCACAACTACTGCTACTACTACTACAACTACTAATACTACTACAATTACTATTGCTTTTGTTACTACCACTACTGCTGCTATTGCTACTACAACAACAACAACTACTACTTCTGCAGGTACTACAATTGTGTCCACAACAACTGGTACAACTACAACTAGCACAGCTACTACTACTACAACAACTACTACTACTACTATTATTGCTAGTACTGCTACTGCTGTTGCTTCTACTACTATTACTACTTCTACTTCTAGTACTGCAACTACTACTACTAGTACTATTTCTATTACTCCTGCTGCTACTGCTACTACTCTTGCTACTATGGCTACTACTACTGCTCCCGCTACTACTACAACTACTGTTGCTGCTGCTATTACTGCAGCTACTACCACTACTACTACGACGACTATGACTATTGCTCAAACTACTACTGCTACTACTGCTACTGCTCAGCTACTACTACTACTACTATTGCTGCCGCTGCCGCTGCTACTACTACCACTACTGCTGCTGATGCTGCTGCTTCTACAACTGTTACTTCCACTATTGCTACTACTGCTACAACCATAGCTACTTCTGGTACCACTTTTGCTACTACTACTACCACTTTTGCTACTACTACTATAACTACTAATACTACTGATTTTACTATTTCTTTGGCTACTACTTATGCTACTTCTACTACTATTATTATTACAACTACTGGTAGAACTACTATAACTAGTACTACTGCTACTACAACTATTGCTCCTACTATTACTGTACTGGTACTACAACTACAACTACTACTGCTACGACTGCTACTACTACTATAACAACCACTACAACTACTACTGCTACTACTGCTACTACTACTACTCCCGCTATTACTGCTACTACTAATCCTACTACTGCTACCGCTACTTCAACTTCTACTGTGACTACTACAACTACTAGTGCTATTGCTTCTAATGCTAGCGCTACTACTGCTAGTGCTACTCCTGCAGCTTATACAACTGCTACTACTATAGCAGCCACTATAACTTCTACTGTTGCTGCTGCAGCTGCCTCTCCTACTAGTACTACTAATACCACTACAACTACCACTACTATTACTACTACTACGATTAATCTTAGTACTCCTCCTCCTACTACTACGATTACTACTATTACTATATACTACTACTGATACTACTACTACTAACACTCCTACTACTTCTACTACTACTCCTACGACTCCTACTACTATTGGTACTACTACTATTGCTGCTACTCCTGCTACTCATACTATTGTTACTACTACAACTACTGCTAATACTCCTACTACTACTAGTACTACAATTGCTACTACTGCTACAACTACTACTCCAATTACTACTCCTCCTACTACTACTGTTACAATTACTGCTGCTACAACTACTATTACTACTTCCACAATAGCTACAACTGCTACAACTACTACCACTCCTACTCCTACTACTACAACAACTGGTACTATTGCTACTGTTGTTACTACTACAACTACGTCTAGTACTACTACCATGACTACTACCACTTCTGATACTACTACTCCAACTCCAACTCCTACTCCTATAACTATTCCCAAAACAATTGTTTCTTCCACTTCTACTACTACTTCTACTACTGCTGCTGCTGCTGCTACTACCCCTACTACTCCTACTAGTCCAACAAATGATATTGCTGCTCCACCTACTGCTACTACTTCTGCAACTACTACCACTCTTATTACCACTTGTACTCATACTCCTACCACTACTACAACTACTACTCCTTTCCCTACTACTACTACTACTACTACTCCTAATCTTGCTCCTCATACTATTACTACACCAACTAGTACTAATACTACTACTACAACTCCTACAACTCCTACTACTACTCCTATTCAAACTCCAACCCCTATTAGTACTCCAACCCCTATTAGTACTCCAACTACTACAACTACAAATATTACTGCTCCTACTACGACAACTGCTGCTGCTACTACTACTAATACTACAAATACCGCTACTACAACGACAATAATTATTGTTACTGCCAATACTACTGCTACTCCTATTACTACTACTACTACTACTACTAATATTGCATCTGCTATAGTTGCTACTGCTACTACTACTACTACTCTTAGCACTAATACTCCCACTCCTACTACTACTACTCCTGCTCCTACTCCTGCTACTACTACTACTCCACTCCTACTACTACTGCTACTCCTACTCCTACTTCTACTACTACTTCTTCACTTACGACTACAACCACCATCACTACTACTACTCTTAATACAATTATTATTATTCTACCACTAGTTTTACAACTACCGCTACCACTTCTAGTACTACTACTACTACTCCTATTACTACTACAACTAGTACTACTACTACTACTACTACTACTACCGCAATTATTACTACTACTATTACAAGAACAACAACAACTACTACTAGTACAACTACTACTGCTATTACTACTACTACTACTACAACAACTACTGCTGCTTCAACTACAACAACAACAATAACCACAACAACTACTACGACTACTACTACTACTACTAATACTAATACTAATACTAATACTACTACAACTACTACTGACACTACTACTACAACAACTACTATTGTTGCTACTATAACTACTACTACAACAGCCACTACTCCTACTACTACTTCTAATACGCTAACTATTGCTCCTACTACTAGTACTACTGCAACTACTACTACTTCAATTACTACTACTACTACCACTACCACTACTACTAATACTGCTACTATAACTACTGCTACTACTGCTACTGCTGCTCCTACTAGTCCTACTGCGACAACTACTACTAGTACTAGTGCTACAACAACTACTATTGCTACTGCTACAACTGCTACTACTACTGCTAGCACTACAACTACTGCTACTACTACTACTACTGCTACTGATACAACTATTAATACTACTACAGCTAATACCACAGCCACTGCTACTACAGCTGCTGATACTACTACTAATGCTACTACGATGGCTACTACTACTACTATTGCTGTTACAGCTACTACTACAGCTAATACTACTACAACTACTACTATGACTGCTATTACTACTACTACTACTACTCCTACTACTCCTACTCCTCCTCCTCCTACTATTACTATGAGTTCTACTACTACAACAACTAATGCTACTTCTACTACGACTACTACTAATACTACTATTACTGCTACTATGACTGCTGCTCCTATTGCTACTATTGCTACAACAACTACTACCACTTTTGCTACAGAAACTACTGCTACTAGTACTAGTACTACACCTCCTACTATGACCACTACTACTATTGCTACAGCTACTACTACTATTGCGGCTACTACAGTTACTACTATTGCGGCTACTACAACTACTACTACTGCTGCTACTATAACTACTAATACTACCATTACTGCTTCTATGACTACTGCTGCTACTACTACTACTACTCCTACTACTACTATTGCTACTAGAACTACTACTATTGTTGCTACTGCTGGCACTACTACTATTTCCACTACTACTGCTGCTAATAATACTCGTAATACTACTACCAATATTACTACTATTACAACTACTGCTACTAGTACTACTACTACTACTGTTGCTACTAATACAACTACTAATACTACTACTAATACTACTGCTATTACTACTGCTACTACAAGTACTACTACTACTACTACCACTACAACTACTACAACTACTACTGTTGTTGTCGCTGCTGCTAATACTGCTACTACTACTCCTACTACGACTACTACTACTCCTCCTACTACTCTTCCTACTCCTACCCCTACTCCTACTCCAACAACTACTACTGCTGCTAATACTGTTACTGCTACCACTACTACAACTACTGGTACTACTACTACTACTACTATAAATATTACTGCTGCTGCTACTACTACTGCTAGTACTACTATTACTGTCACTACTACTACTACCACTACTACTACAACAATAACTAATACCACTGCAGGTTCTGCTCCTACTCCCATAACTACCACAACTGTTACCACTACTACTACTACTACTACTACTGCTACTGCTACTTTTACTTTCGCTTTTACAACTAATACTATGATAACTCCTGCTACTACTTCTACTATGAGTACTACATTACTACAACAACAACAACTACTACTACTACGACTAATACACTACTACTGCTACTGTTGTTGCAACTATAACAAAGACCACTACTACTACTAATAGTACTACCACTTGTACTACTACCACTACTATAACAACGACTACTACTACTACTGCAACTACTACTAGCACTACAACTCTTAGTACTCCTAATACAACTACAACAACTACTGCTACCACTAGTCCTACTACCACTAAAATTATTACTAATATTATTTTTATTACTACTACTGCTACTACTAGTATCAGTACAACCACTACTACAACTGCCACTACCACTACTACTATTAAGACTACTACTACTACTGCTTCAATTACAACTTCTGCTACTGCCACTAATGCTACTACTACTACTACTACGACTCCAACTTCTACTTCTACTACAACTACTATTACTACTACTGCTAATTCAACTTCTACTGCTACCCTACTATTACTCCTACAGCTACTACTACTATTCTTAGTACTACTACAGCTGCTACCACTGCTATTGCTCCTATGTCTACTACGACAACTATTACCCTACTACTACTACTACTACTACTACTAATACTGCTCTCGCTACTACAACCACTATGACTACTGCAACTACTGCAACAACAACAACAACAACAGCAGCTACTATGATCACTACAACAACAACTACTACTTGTAGAATTGTTGCTATTACTACAATAACAACAACTACTACTACTACAACTAATTCTATAAGTACTAGGACAACTGCTACTGTTACTAATACTCCTACTACATCTGCTGCTGCTCCTAATACTTACACTACAACTACTAATATGAGTACTACTACTACTATTCTAGCTACTACTTCTATTACTACTACTACTGCTACAAGTACTGCTAATACTACTTCCACTCCAACTACTGCTCCCACTGCTACTACTACTACTACTAATATTTTTAGTACTTCAACTACGAAAACTACGCCTACTACTACTACTACTACTACTACTCGTACTACTGGTACTACTATTGCTGCTACTAATAATACTACTTCTTCTTCTTCTTCTTCTACTACTACTACTACTCCTACTACTACTACTACCACTAATACTACTACAACTCCTACTGCTACCAATACTACTCCTTCTGATACTACTACAACTACTATTGCTACTACTTCTTCTACTACTACTAATACAACTACTACTACTATTACTACTACTACTGCAGCTACAACTACTACTACCACTACTTCTACTCCTCCTACTACCAGTGCTACTACTGCTACTACTACTACTACAACTAATCCTACTTGAACTTGTACTCCTACTGCTACTGCTACTTGTACTCCTGCTACACTGCTACTGCTACTCAAACCCCTACTACTACTACTACTCGAAAGCCTACTCCTACTACAACTACTCCTACTTCTACTACTAATACTAATACCACAACTACTACCATGACTACTACTGCAACAACAACTACTACAACCACCATTACTCCTCCTCCTACTACCACTGCTACTACTACTACTACTAGAACAACTACTACTTCTATCACAACTACTACAACTACGCCTACTCGAACTAGTACTCCTACTGCCACTCCTACAACTACTTCTACTACTATTATTGCTACTACTACAATTACAACTATTGCTACTATTACTACTAGTATTGCTACTACTACTACTACTGTTACTACTACTACTACAATTACTTCTATTACTACTACCGCTACTCCTATTATTACTCCTACTACAAATACTACTATTACTACTACTACTTCCACTTCGACCCCTACTACTCCTACAACTACAGCTACTCTTAGTACTACACTTACTACTACTACTACTACCACTCGAACTCCTACTCCTACTACTACGACAACTACAACTAGAACAACCACTGCTACTGCTACTACTATTACTACAACAACGACTACAACCACTATTACAACGCTACTACTTCTGCTGCTGTTCCTGCTACTACTAATGCTACTACAACAAAAGTTGTTGCGACTACTGCTACTAATACAATGACCACTACCGCTACTACTATGAGTATTACAACTACTATTACTGCGACAACAGCAACAACTTCTTCTGCAACTACTACTAGTATTACTACTACAGTTGTTGCTACTACAACCACTGCTACTACTATTACTACAACTATTAATACTACTGCTACTACTGCACTACTACTTATAGTACTACTACTACTATTGCATTTACTACTACTACTACAACTACTACTGCTACTACTTTTACAACTACTATTACCACTATTACTACTACTGCTATTACTACTACAACTACTACTACTACTACTATTTTTTTCCACAATAACAACTACTACTTCTATTACTACAACAACCGCTACCACTACTACTGCTACAACTACTACTATTGCTACTACTACTACAATTTGTACAACTACCTCTACAACTACTTCTGCTGTCAGTACTGCTATAATTGCTTGTACTACTAGTACTGCTACTACTCTTACTACTGCTACTACCACTACTACCAATGCTGCTACTACTATCGATACTACTACTACCACTTGCTACTACTACTACTACTACTACTACTACTACCACTATTGCTAATACTGCTAATACTACTACTATTGATAATACTATTATGGCTATTGCCACTGCCACTGCACCTATTGCTATTGCAACAAGTACTTCTGATACTACTGCCACCACTACTGCTGCTATTGCTACTTTAACAACGACTACTACAACTACTTTAACTACTACTAATTCTACTCATATTGCTGCAGCTACTATTTTTGCTACAACTACTGCTACTGCTACTATTACTACTATTACTCCAACTACTACTACTACTATTACCGCTACTACTATTGCAACTACTGCTACTACTATTGCTACTACTACTAATCCAACCACTACTACTACTACTAATTCTACCACTACTACTGCTGCTACAACAACGACTACAACTACTACTGCTTCTGCTACCACTACTACGACTACTGCTATTGCAACAACTACTATTACTTTAATTACTACTACAACAACCAATAGGACTACTACTACAACTGCTACTATTGATTATGCTGCTGGAACTTCAACTACTCCTGTTGCTACTGCGGCTTCTACTACTAGTATTGCTAATAGTACTGCAACTACTAATACTAAAACTACCACTGCAATGGCTACTATTACTATTACTACAACAACAGCTACAAAAACTACTGCTACTGCGACTACTATCAGTACTACAATGACTAAAACTGCTAATACAACACTATTGCTTCAGTTGTTGTTGCCGCTACTACAAATGCTACTACAACAACAGTTATTGCTACTACAACTGCTACAATAATGACCACCACCACTACTACTACGGCGACAATAACAACAACATCTTCTGCTATTACTACCGGTACAACTGCTACTGTTGATGCTACTACTACAACTACTTCTACTACTAGTACTACTACTACTACTACAGTACTACTTGTACTACTACTATTACTGCTGCTACCTCTACTACTATTAATACCACAACAACTACTACTACTATTGCTATGATTAGTGCGACTACTGCTCCAACAACAATAACAATAACTACTACAACTACTACTACAACAACTACTACTAGTACTATTATTACAACAATTGCGACTACAGCTACAACAATAACAACAACAACTACTACTACTGCTACTACTATTACTACAACTACAACTGCCACTGCTGCTACTTCTAGAACTAATATTACTACAATTGCTATGAGTAGTAGTACTAGTACTACTATTACTACTACTACTACAACAACAACAACAACAACTACTACTACTACTACTGCTACTACTACCACTACTCCTCCTCCTATTACTACTACTACTACCACTACTCCTATTACAACAACAACTACTACTACTATTGATACTATTGCCACTAGTACAACAACAACAACTACTACTACTACAACAACAACTAAAACTACTGCTACTAATACCATTACTACTACTTCTACTACCACAACATCAACAACAAATACTACTACTACTACTATGACTTTTATAACTACTACTACTACTACTTCCACAACCACTACTACTACTACTATGACTACAACTACAGTGACCACTTCAACTGCAACTACTACTGCTACAACTATTTCTACAACTACTGCTATTACTACAATTGCTACTATTTCTACTACTACTACTACTACTGTCGCTGCTACTACTACTACTACTACAACTACTACTACTACTACTACCACAACACCTATTGCTACTATAACTATTACCACTACTACTACCACGTTGACTACTACAACTACTACTACTTCTACAACCACTACTACTGATGCTACTACATCTCCTACTACTATTACTCCTACTGCTACTACTACGACTCCAACTGCTACTAATACTAGTCCTACTACTACTACTACTGCAACTCCTACTATGAAAACTACTACTACTGCTACTACTACTAGTACTACAACAACAACTAAAACTACTGCTACCACAACTACTACTACACCAGCTACTTCTACTACTGCTGCTACTACTTCTACTACTACTGCTGCTACTACTACTGCTGCTACTACCGCTACTACCGCTACAACAACAACAACTACTGCTAGTAGTACTACTACTACAACAATATCAACAACAACAACTACTACTACTACTTTTTCAAGTACTTCTACTTTTGCTATGGCTACTGCTTCAACTACTACTACTACAACTACTGCTACTACTACTTTTGTCACTTGTACTACTACTGCTTCTACTACCCTTACTAATACTACTCTTGCGACAACTACAACATCAACAAGAATAACTACTACTATCATTACTACTACTTCTACTGCTGCTCCTATGCTACTAGAACTCCTACAACTGTAGCTACTACTACTGCTACAGCTGCTGCTACTACTACTACTACTACTACTACTCCTACTCCTCCTCCTCCTACTACTACTACTACAACAATGACAACAACAACACCAACAACAACAACAACAATAACTACTACTACTACTACAACTACAACTACTACTACTAATAGAACAACAACTACTACTACTATTACTACTACGGTGGCTTGTACTACTACTACTACTGCTACTACTATTTTTACTCTACAGCTATTACCACTACTTCTACAATGACTACTACTACTATTATTACTACTACTACTTTTCCTCCTACTACTACTACTACTTCTCCTACTATGACTACTTCTGCAATGACTACTACTGCTACAACTACTACTACTGCAACAACTGCTACAATTATTGCTACGTACTACCACTATAGCTGCTGCCACAACTACGGCTATTGCAATTGATAGAACTGCTACTGCTCCTACTAAAACTACTATGACTTCAAAACTACGACTACTATTGCTATTGCTACTACTACTACTACTTCTTCTGCCACTACTCCTACTGCTACTAATGCTGCTGCTACAACAACAACAACTACAACTACTATTACGACTATGGCTCCAACAACTACTACTATTATTACTATTGCTACAATTGCTATTGCAACAACTGCTACTGCTACTACTACTATTTCTCCTGCTACTATTGGTATTGCTACTACTACTACTACTACTGTTACTACTACTACTACTACTACAACTACAACGACTACGACTACTACGACTATTGCTCCAACTATTAGTGCTACTATTACTACTACTACTACTACAACTACTGATACTTCCACTGCTACGACTACAATAACAACTACCACTCCTGCAACTACTGCTACTACGGCTACTACTTCTATCACTACTGCTACTCCTACTACTACTACACCTACTACTACTGTCGGTACTGCTACTGCTACTGCTACTATTGCTTATACTGCAAATACTCCCGGTGTGACTACCACTACTATTGCTGGTTCTACATCTGCTTGTACTACAACAACTATTGCTATTACCACTACGACTACTGTTACTTCTACTAAAACTACTACTGCTGCTGCTGCTGCTACTACTATTGCTACTACAGCAACTATGGCTACTTTTGCAAATACGCTACCACTATGACTACCGCAACAACAATAACCACTACTAATAATACTATTGCTGTTGCTTCCACTACTCCTACTTCAACTACCACTACTACTATAACTGCTTCTATTTCTACTATGACTACTATTACTGCTTCTACTACAACTATTACTGCTTCAACTGCTACTACTATGACTGCTACTATTGCTGCTACTGCTCCTGCAGCTACTACTACAACAACAACTGCTACTACTACTACGACTACAACTACTACTGCTGCTATTGCTGCTGCTGCTGCTACTTCTACTTCTACTACTCCTGCTACTTCTACTACTACTTCTACAACTACTACTTCTACTGCTACTTCTACTACTGCTATCACAACTGCTGCTACTACTACTACAACTACTAATACTACTACAATTACTATTGCTTTTGTTACTACCACTACTGCTGCTATTGCTACTACTACAACGATAACTACTTCTGCAGGTACTACTGATGTGTCCACAACAACTGCTACAACTACAACTAGTACAGCTACTACTACTACAACAACAACAACTACTACTATTACTACTTCTACTTCTAGTACTGCAACTACTACTACTAGTACTATTGGTATTACTCCTGCTGCTACTGCTACTACTCTTGCTACTATGGCTACTACTACTGCTCCCGCTGCTACTATAACTACTGTTGCTGCTGCTATTACTGTAGCTACTACCACTACTACTATGACGACTATGATTATTGCTTCAACTACTACTGCTACAACTTCTACTGCTATGCTACTACTACTACTGCTGCTGCCGCTGCTGCTAGTACTGCTACTGCTGCTGCCGTTGCTACTACTACCACTACTGCTGCTGCTGCTTCTACAATCGCTACTTCCACTATTGCTTCTACTGCTACAACCACAACTACTTCTGCTACTACTTCTTCAACTACTACTAGCACTTTTGCTACTACTAATATAACTACTAATACTACTAATTTTGCTATTTCTTTGGCTACTACATATGCTACTTCTACTACTACTACTAGAACTACTATAACTAGTACTACTGCTACTACAAATATTGCTCCTACTATTACTGTACTGGTACTACAACTACAACTACTACTGCTATGACTGCTACTACTACTGCTATTACTTCCACTACTACTACTAGAACAATCACTACAACTACTACTACTACTACTGCTACTACTACTACTCCTGCTATTACTGCTACTGCTAATCCTACTGCTGCTGCAACTACTATGCTACCGCTACTTCAACTTCTACTGTGACTACTACAACTACTAGTGCTACCGCTACTACTGCTAGTGCTACTCCTGTAACTTATACTACTGCTACTACTATAGCAGCCACTACTACTATGCCTATTACTATTATGGCCACTACTACTGTTGCTACTTCTTTTATGGCTACTACTACTACTTCTACTAATACTGTTATTGCTACTATTGCATCTGCTACAACTACTACTACTTCAACTATTGCTACCGCAACTACTGTTGCTTCTACTGCTACTACTGCTACTGCAACTACCGCTACAGCTACTGCTCCTACTGCTACTCGTACAATTGCTACCACAACTACCACGACAGCTACTACTCCTGCTACTACAACCACAACTACTCCTGCTACTACCATTGCAGCTGCTGCTCCTACTACTACAGCTACTATTGCAACTGCTACAACTGCTATAGTTACTATTCCTATTGCTTCTACTACTTCTACAACAACTACTATTACCACTGCTACATCTACAACTACTGCTACTACTACTGCTACTACTACTATTGCTACCACTTCAATTGGTACTACTACTTTTACTGCTACTACCACTGCTACAACTACTATTCCTACTGCTTCTCCTACTACTACAACTATTACTACTGCTACGACCACAACTACTACTGCTACTATTGCCACTATTGCAACAACTATGACTATTACAGTGACTACTACCGCTGCATTCATTACTACTACTCCTACTATTGCCGCTACAATCATGACTACTGGTATAACTACTACTACCACTATGACTACGACTAAGGCAACTGCTACTTCTACTACTTCTCCTACTACTACCACTACTACAACAACTACTGCTACCTCTACTACTATTACTACAAATATAATGACTATTACTTCTACTACTATTACTACTCCTACTACTATTGCTACTACTACGACAACTAGTACCACTTCTACTACTGCTATTGCTACTACTACTACCGCTATCGCTGCTACTATTCCTACGACTACTACTATGGTTACTGCTACTACAACTAATTCTCCTACTGCTACTACTACTGCTACTTCTTATTCCACTACAACTAGTACAATTACAACTGTAGCTACTACTCCTCCTACAACTGCTACTATTACTACTATTACTACTGTTACGAGTAATACTACCAGTACAATAACTACTACTACTATGCCTACTACTATTAATATTATAGCTATTACAACTACAACTGTTACTACGACAATTACTACAATTGTGACTACAACCACTGTAGGTATTGCAAGTACTCTCAGTACTACTCCTATTGCTAGCACCACTACTACTAGTTCTACTATTGCTAGTACTATTGCTGCAACTACTGCTACTACTGCAACTACTACTACTAATGTTGCTGCTACTTCTACTGATATTGCTACTATTGCTACTAATACTACTACTACTTCTGCTATTGCTATAACTGCAAATGCAACAACTACTACTACAACTACTACTACTGCTATAACTACTACTACTACAACTGCTACTACTACTACTACAACTACGAGAACTCGAACTACCATTGCTACTCCAATTACTACTACTAGTACGGTTGCTATTACTACTGCTGCTACTGCTACTACTACTACAACAACTACTACTACACCTACTAATCTTATGACTACTACTACTACTCGTCCTACTACTGCTATTACAACAACAACTACTAGTATAACAACAACAACTATTATAACAATTACTACAACTACTATGGCAACGGCACCTACTGCTACTATTACTACAACTACTACCCCTACAACAACTACTACTACCCCTACAACAACTACTACTACTATTACTCCTACTCCTACTAATATTACTACTATTGCTACTACTACTGCTCTCCCTCCTCCTCCACCTACTGCTACTACTAGTACAAGTAGTACTACTACTACTACAACAACAACTACAATAGGTACTGCTACTACTACTGCTACTCCTACTGCTTCTAGTGCTCCTACGGCTAAATTTATTATAGCTACTTCTACTACAACTACTACTCTTGCTACTATTCCTCCTTCTACTACTGCTACTGCTACTGCTACTGCTACTACTAGTACAATTATTGCTTCTATTGCAACTTCAATTACTTCTACAACTGCCACTACTACTACTATTATTGCAAGTGCGACTACTACTGCTCCAACTACCATTGTTGCTGCTATTACTACTGGTTCAACTACAACTACTACTGCTACTATTACTATAGTCGCTACTACTACTACTATTGCAACTAGTACTACCACTACTACACTACTACAACTATTACCATGATAATTACTGCTACTCCTACTACAACAACAACTACTACTAATACAACTACAACTTCTACTACAACTGCAACTACTACTGCTTCTACTACTCCTGCTATTATTGCTACTACAACTACTCTTACCAAGACTACTACTACTATTAGTACAACCACCCCAACGGCTACTACTGCTGCTGCTACATTACTGCAGCTACTATTGCTACTACTACTACCCCTGGGATAACTACCACTACTGCTGCAACTACTACTGCTGCTACTACAATAACTACTATTGCTACTACTACCACTACAGATGTAACTGCTGCTACTACTACTTCTGCTTCTGCAACTACTACCGCTTCAACAACTAATACTGCTACTGCTAATGCCACTGCTGCTACTACTACTACAACTAGTGTTACTACAAATGCTTCTACGACTGCTGCTACTGCTACTACTACTTCTACTGCTATAATTGTTGCTACTACTACTACTACTACTACTACTACTACTACTACTACTAAAACTACTGCTACTACGATAACTACTTCTACTACTACTACTCTTACAGCTACTATTTCTACTACAACTACTTTCAATACTACTACTACTACTGCTGCTACTATTACTACAACTACTACTAGTACTTGTACTACTCCTCCTCCTCCTACTACTGCAGCTACTACTGCTACCACTACTACACCTTCTGCTTCTACTACAACTAATACTACTATTGCTATAACGACTACTACTGCGATTGCTACTACTACTCCTACAGCTAGTATGGCTACTACAACTACCACCACTACTGCTACTACTACTATAGGTACTATTACAACAGCTATTACTAGTATTAGTACACTGCTTCTACTATGACTACTACTACTATTGCTACTAATGCTACTATTACTATAGGTAGTAATACTACTACAACTAATGCTACTAATGCTGCTATTGCCGCTACTACTACTGCTCCTACAACTAGTCTTGCTATTGCAACTATCACCCCTACTACTGCTGCAACTACTGCTACTATTATAACAACTAATACTAGTATAATGACTACTGCTGCTACTACTACTGCTACTACAACTGCTACTACTACTTCTACTATGATTTCTACTATTACTACTATGGCTAATACTACTACTACTGCTACTATGACTGCCACTACTGCAAGTACTCCTACTGCTACCATTACCACTACAACTACTCCAGCTGCTGCTACTGCTAGTACTACAACAACTACTACTTCCACAACTACTGCTGTTACCACGGCTAATAATACTACTAGTACTGCCACTAATACTGCTACTACTACAGGAAGTACTACTGTTGCTACTACTACTACTACTAATACTAATGCTACTACTATAGCCACTACTACTGCTACAATTGCGACTATTGCTACTAGCACTACTGCTACTGCTACTACTACCACTACCACTACTGCTATAACTACTACTACTACTATGACTACGACTATAGCTATAACTACTTCTACTACTCCTACAACTACCATTACTGCCACAACTATTGCTCCTTCTACTACTACTGATACTATAGCGACTACTATAGCTACTACCGCTGCTATTACTACTCCTACAACTAGTACAACTACAATGACTGCTTGTACTAATTCTACCACTGCTGCTGCTACTGCTACGACAACTACTATTGTTACTCACCTACAGCTAATTTTGCGACAACTGTAATTACTACTGACACTACTACTACTGCTGCTGCTATTACAACTGCTACAACTACTACTAGTCCAATTACAGTTGCTCTTCCTACCATAAATACTGCCACTACTACTAACACCACTACTATTACTACTACTACTGTTGCTGCTCCTACTACTTCTGGTGCTGCTTTTACCACTGCAACTACTACTACTGTTGCTATTGATACTACTATTGCTACTGCTAATAACACCATTACTACTGCTACTACAGTACGACAACTACAACTACTGTTGCTACAACTGCTACTACTACTACTACTACGACTACCACTCGTATTACTTCTACTACTACTACTACTACTACTACTACTACTACTACTACTCCTACTATTATTGTTACTATGACTACTCTTACCCCCACTACAACTACTATTAGTATTACTGCTCCTACTGCTACTACAACTACTGCTATAATTTCTACAAGAACAACTACTACTACTATTGCTACAACTACTACTATCGCAACAACCACGACTGCTACTACTACTGCTGCTACTACAACGACTACTGCAACGACTACTACTTCAGCTTTGGCTACTACTACCGGTACAGCTACCAATACTGTTGCTACTAATACCACTGCTACTACTGCTAACACTACTACAACTGCAACAACTACTGCTACTACTATTGACACTACTACTGCTGCTGCTACTACTACAACTGCTACAACTATAGCTAATACTACTAATATTGCTACTACGATTGCTTTTGCCACTACTACTACCACTCCAACTGCTATTATTACTACTGCAATTACTGCTACTACGGCTACTGCTACTACTGCAACTATTACAACAACTACTAATAGTACAAGTACTACTCCTCCTCGTACTACTACTACTACTACTGCTGCTGCTACTACTCCTACTGCTATTACAACTGCTATAGCTACTACAAATACTACCACTACTACTATAATTACTACTGCTGCTGCAACTACTACTACTACTTCTACAACTGCTAGTACTACTACTGCTACGGCTCCTACTACTTTTGCTATTACTATTACTACTGCTACCACTGCTACTGCTGCTATTGCTAATACTACTGCAACTACTACTGCTACTACTAATACCTACTACTACTGCTACAAGTACAACTACTACTGCAACTTCTAATACAGTACTACACCAATTACTACGATAACTACTATTTCGACTGCTATAACTGCTACTACTACTGCTACAACTACCATTGCTACTACTCCTGCTACTACTACTACTACTACTACTACTACTACTACTACTACTACTACTACTACTACTACTACTACTACTACTATTATTGCTACTACGACTAATTTTACCTCGACCACTACTATTACTAGGACAAAAGCTCCTACTGCTACTACTGCTGCTGCTACTATTACTGCAACTACCACTGCTACAATTACTTCTACTTGCATAACTACTGCTATTGCTACAACAACAACTGCTACTGCTGCTACAACTACTACTATTGCTACTACTATTGATACTACTACCATTAGAGCTACCAATACTGCCACTACTAATACCACTGCTACTACTAAGACTACTGCTAATACTACTACCAATGCTACTACGACTGCTACTACTATTGCTACTACTACTCCTACTACCACTGTTGCTACTACTACGACAACTGTTACTACTACAATTAATACTACTTCTATAGCTACTACGACTGCTACTGCCTCTACTACTACTACTACAACTACTACTATTGCTACTGCAACTACTACCACTACCGCTACTACTATTACTAATACTATTACAACTCCTACTGCTAGTACTAGTACTCTTCGTCCTCCTCCTCCTCCTCCTACTACTCCTACTACTACTACAATAGCTACTACTGCCCCTACTACTACTTCTACTGCAACCACTATTGCTAATACTACTACTGCTACTGCTACTAGTATTACTAATAATACTACTACTACTAATACGACTGCTATTACTACTGCTACTACTACCCCTACTGCTTTTATTGCTACTACAACTACAGCCACTACAGCTACTGCTACTATTACTACTATTACAACAACTACTACTAGTACAAGTACTACTCCACCTACAATAACTACTACTATTACTGCTACTACTATTGCTGCTGCTACTACAACTGCTACTACTAGAGCTAATATTAGTACTACTCCTACAATGACTGCTACTCCTACTGCTACTATTGCTACTGCAACTACTACTACTGCTACTACTGCTGCTGCTGCTGCTGCTTTTACTAATGCTAATAATAGTTGTAGTACTACTACTAACACTGATACTACTATTCATACTACTACTGCTGCTACTGCTACTTTTGCTAATACTACTGTTGCTGCTGCTACTACTACTGTGATTACTACTGCTACTACAACTGCTACTGCCTCTACTACTACTACAACAGCAACTACAACTAGTACTATTACAACCACTACAACTACAACTACAACTTCTACTACTACTACAACTACAAGAACAACAACATCAACAACAACAACTACTACTACAACTGCTAGTACTGCTACTACTGGTACTACTACTACTACTACTACAACAACAACAACTAATACTAATACTACTTCTACAAATACTACAGCTAATGCTCCTACTACTCTTGCTACAATTGGTACTACTACTAATACTTCTACTACTACTACTACTTTTGCTGCTGCTACTACTGCAACTACTTCTATTAGTACTCCTACTACTAGAATTACTTCTACCATTACAATTACTGCTACTATTATTAGACTACTACTCGTACTAGTACTACCACTGCTACTACTGCTACTACCACTACCACTACTACTCTTACAAGTACTACTGCTATAACTAGTGCTACTACTACTACTTCCGCTACCGCAGCTACAGGTACTACTGCAACTCTATTACTACTGCTACTACTATTGCTATGACTGGTTCTGTTATGACTACTACTAATACTACTATTACTACTTCTGCTATTACTATTGCTACTATTACTATTGTTGCTGCTACTACTACTGCTGCTGCTACTACAACAACAACAACAACTATTTCTACTACTACCACTACTGCTACTACTACAACTACTACTACTATTAATCCTACTATAGCTACTGTTGCTCCTACTGCTACTTCTACTACTACTCCTCCTGCTGCTACTGCCACTACTGCTGCTATTTCTATTGATACTACTACTACTACTATAACAACCACTACTTATGCTACCACAACTACTGCAACTAGTACTAGTACCATTACTACTATTGCTCCTTCTACTGCTTGAACAACTGTTGCTGCTCCTGCTGCTACTACTACTGGTATAACTAATACTACTACTACTCCTACTACTACTACAACAACTACTGTTGTTACTTCTAGGACTACTACAACTACAGCTACTACTGCTAC
Source organism: Trichopus zeylanicus subsp. travancoricus (assembly GCA_005019695.1). Lineage (NCBI taxonomy): Eukaryota > Viridiplantae > Streptophyta > Magnoliopsida > Dioscoreales > Dioscoreaceae > Trichopus > Trichopus zeylanicus. Next base: position 105,711 of record RXID01014746.1, read on the forward strand.
TGCAACCGTAGCTACTACAACAACAACTACTACTACTATTGTTGCTTTTGCTGCTACTACTACTGTTGCTGCTGCTGCTAGTACTAATGCTGCTAATGCTACTACAATCATTAATGCGGCTACTTCCACTACTACAACAAGTACAACTGCTACTACTACTATTGCTATTTTTGCGACTACTAATAGTCCTACTGCTACTGCTGCTACTACTACTACTACTACAACTGTTGCTACTACTACTACCACTACAGCTGCTACTTCTACTACTTCAATTCGTACTGCTACTACAACCACTACAACTACTACTACAACAACTAATACTAGTACAAGTATTGCTACTACTATTGTTGCGTCTACTACTACAAATACTATTGCTGCCACTGCCACTACTACTCTTACAACTACTACTACTACGGCTACTACAATTGCTACTCTTGCTACTGCTGCTGCTACTACAGCTACTTACAACAACTACAACTACTACTGCTACTATTGCTACTACTGCTACTTTTGCTACTACTACTACCAATGTTGCTACTACTACTACTACTGCTACTACTACCACTGCCATGACAAATACTACTGCTAATACTACTACCCCTACTTCTTCGACCACTACTGCAACAACTACTTCTACTGCTACAACTACTTTGGCAACTACTATACTACTACCGTTTGTACTATTGATGCTGAAACTACTGCTGCTGCTGCTGCTACTGCTACTGCTGCTGCTATTGTTTCTACTACTACTAGTGCGGCTAACATTACTATCATTTTTACTACCACTACTATTTCTTATGTTATTTCTAATACTATTGCAGTTACCACTACTACTAAAACTACAACTGCTACTGCTACCACTGCAACTACTGCTCCTGCTACTATTATGACTACAACTATTACTGCTACTGCTTATACTTCTACTACAACTTGTACTACTACCACTACTTTTGCTACTACTACCACTACTACAATTATTACGACTACTACTACTACTGCTGCTACTGCCACAACTACTGCTAAAGTTACGGCTATGACGGCTAATACTACTACTACTACCATTGTTATGGCTACCATTGCTACTACTACCACTACTACTACTACTACTACTACTACTACTACTACTACTACTAATACTACTACTACTACAAGAATAACAACTACTACTCCTACTACTACTACTACTATTACTACTACAACTATAGCTCCTCCTGCTACTAGTGTTGCTGCTCCTGCTTCTACTACTACTGCTACTAGTACTACTATTACAACAATTACTGCAACTACTACTACTTTGATTGCTACTGTTGCTTCTGGTCCTACTGCTACTACTACTAATTCTCATACCACAACTACTACTACTACCACTATGACAGCTACTACAACTACCTGTATTATGGCTACTACTTTTACTACTACAACTACTATTACTAGTACCTCTAGCACTACTATTGCTGCTACTGCTACTATTAATACTACTACCACCACTGCTACTTTTCCTACTTCTACTACTATTACTACTTCTCCATCTACTACTGTGCTGCTATTGTTGCAACTACTACTCCTTCTCCTACTACTACTAGTACTACAGGTACAACTACTAGCACTGCTACTATTACAATTACTCCTACCACCCCTACTACTGTTGCAACTAGTACTTCAACTATAACTTCTACTGTTGCTGCTGCAACTGCCTCTCCCATTGCTACTACTACAATTACAACTATTGCTACTATTACTACTAGTATTGCTTCTACTACTACTGCTACTGTTACTACTACTACTACTATTACTTCTACTACTACAACTGCTACTACTATTATTACTCCTACTACAACTAGTACTATTAGTACTACTACTTCCACTTCGACCCCTACTACTCCTACAACTACTACTACTCTTACTACCACACCTACTACTACTACTACTACTACCACTCGAACTCCTACTCCTACTACAACTCCTACTACTACTTCTACTACTACGACAACTACAACTAGAACAACCACTGCTTCTGCTACTACTATTGCTACTACTACTACTACTACAATGACTACAACCACTAGTACAACACTACTACTTCTGCTGCAGTTCCTGCTACTACTAATGCTACTACAACTACAGTTATTGCGACTACTGCTACGAATACAATAACCACTAACACTAGTACTATGAGTCTTACTACTACTATTACTGCGATAACAACAACAACTTCTTCTGCAACTATTACTAGTATTACTACTACTTCTCCTGCTACTACTATTACTACTACTATTAATACTACTGCTACTACTCCACTACTACTTATAGTAGTACTACTACTACTACTGCATCTACAACTACAACAACTACTACTACTATTTTTTCCCACAATAACAACAACTACTACTATTACTACAACAGCCGCTACCACTACTACTGCTACAACTACTACTATTTTTACTACAACTACAACTTCTACAACTACCTCTACTATTGTATTTGCTGTCACTACTGCTACAATTGCTTGTACTACTAATACTGCTACTACTCTTACTACTGCTACTACCACTACTACTAATGAGGCTACTACTATCGATACTACTACTGCCACTTGCTACTACTGCTACTACTACTACTGCTACTACTATTGCTAATATTGCTACTACTACTACTAATACTACTACTATTGATAATACTATTGTGGCTACTGCCACTGCCACGAAACCTATTGCTATTGCAACAAGTACTTCTGATACTACTACCACTACTACTACTGCATCTATTGCTACTTTAACATCTTCTACTATAACTGCTTTAACTACTATTACTTCTACTCATATTGTTGCAGCTACTAGTGTTGCTACAATAACTACTGTTATTGCTACTATTGCTACTATTACTGCAACTACTACTTCTACTACTACCGCTACTACTACTGCAACTACTGCTACTATTATTGCTACTACTACTAATCCAACCACTACTACTACTACTAATTCTACTACTACAGCTGCTACTACAATAACAACAACAACTGCTACTACTACAGTGACTATAACTACTACAACTGTTGCTATTGCAACAACTACTACTACTTTAATGACTACTACGACAACCAATACGACTACTACTACAACCGCTACTATTGATTATGCTGCTGTAACTACAACTACTTCTGTTGCTACTGCGGCTTCTACTACTAGTATTGCTAATAGTACTGCAACTACTAATACTATAACTACCACTGCAATGGCTACTATTACAACTACTACAACAACGGCTATAAAAACTACTGCTACAGCTACTACTATCAGTACTACAACGACTAAAACTACTATTTCAATACTATTGGTTCAGCTGTTGTTGCCGCTACTACTAATGCTACTACAACAACTGTTATTGCTACTACAACTACTACAATAATGACCACCACTACTACTACTATGAGAAGTATTACTACTACTACTACGACAATAGAAACAACTTCTTCTGCTACTACTACCGGTACAACTGCTACTGTTGATGCTACTACTACAACTACTTCTACTACTAGTACTACTACTACTACACTACTACTTGTACTACAACTATTACTGCTGCTACTTTTACTACTACTAATACCACAATAACAACTACTACTATTGCTACTACTACTGCGACTACTACTACAACAACAATAACAACAACTACTACAACTACTACTATAACTACTACTACTAGTACTATTATTACAACAACTGCGACTACTGCTACAACAACAACAACAACAACAACTACTATTACTACTATTACTACAACTACAACTACCGCTGCTTCTATTTCTAGAACTAATATTATTACAATTGCTATGAGTACTAATACAAGTACTACTATTACTACTGCTACTACTACTACTACAACGACGACAACAACAACTACTACTCCTGCTACTACTACTACTACTCCTCCTCCTCCTATTACTACTACTACCCCTACTACAACAACAACAACAACTACTACTGATACTATTCCCACTAGTATAACAATAACTACTACTACTACAACAACTACTACTAAAATTACTACTAATACCATTACTACTACTTCTACTACCACAACATCAACAACAAATACTACTACTACTATGACTTCTATAACTACTACTAGTGCTGCTACGACTACAACTACAGTGACCACTTCTACTGCAACTATTACTACTACAACTATTTCTACAACTACTGCTGTTAGTAGAATTGCTATTATTTCTACTACTACTACTACTACTACTACTACTACTGCCGCTGCTACTACTACTACTACTACTACTACTACTACCACAACACCTATTGCTACTATAACTACTACCACTACTACTACCACGGTGACTACTACAACTACTACTATTTCTACTACCACTACTACTGATGCTACTACATCTCCTACTACTATTACTCTTACTACTACTACTACGACTCCAACTGCTACTAATACTAGTCCTACTACTACTACTACTGCAACTCCTACTACGACAACTACTACTACTGTTACTACTACTAGTACTACTACAACAACTAAAACTACTGCTACCACAACTACTAAAACTACTGCTACCACAACTACTACTACAGCAGCTACTTCTACTACTACTATTGCTACTTCTACTACTACTGCTGCTACTACTGCTCCTACTGCTACAACAACAACAACGACTGCTAGTAGTACTACTACTACATCAACAACAACAACTACTATTACTACTACTACTACTTCTTCAACTACTACTTTTGCTATAGCTACTGCTTCAACTACTACTACTACAACTACTTCTACTACTACTTTTGCCACTTGTACTACTACTATTACTACTACCCTTACTAATACTACTCTTGCGACAACTACTACTTCAACAAGAATAACTACTACTATCATTACTACTACTTCTACTGCTGCTCCTATGCTGCTACTACTCCTACAACTATAGCTACTACTACTGTACAGCTGCTGTTACTCCTACTACTACTACTACTACTACTCCTACTACTACTACTACAACAACAACAACAATAATAACAATAACAACAACAACAACAACAACAACAACAACAACAACTACTACTACTACTACTACTACTACTACTACTACTACTATTACTACTACTACTAGTAGAACAGAACAACAGCAATAACTACTATTACTACTACGGTGGCTAGTACTACTACAACTGCTACTACTATTTTTACTCTACAGCTATTACTACTACAACAACAAAAACAACAATAGCAACTACTACTACCACAACTCCTATTGCTATGACTACTACTCCTACAACTACTTCGAAACTACTAACACAACTCTTATCGCTATGACTACTACTCCTACTGCTACTGTTGCTTCAAATACTACTACTAGCACTACTACTACTACTACTACAGCTTCTACCACAACTACTGCTGTAGCTACTGCTACTACTACTACAAACACTACTTCTAAAAGTGCTCCTACAACTCCTGTTGCTATGACAACTACTCCTACTACTACCACTACTTCTAATTCTACTACTACTACTACTACAACTACTACTGCTATTCTTGCTGCTGCTATTTCTACCACAACTGCTACTAGAACTAATACTGCTCATATGTCTACTACTGCGATAAATGCTATCATTACTAGTACTCCTTCTACCACAACTGCTATTGCCACTAGGTCTACCATACTACTAATAGTTCTACCACTACTGCTACTGCTACTGCTACTACTGCTGCTACTGCTACTGCTTCTACTTGTCCTGTTACTACTGCAACTAGTACTACTTCTTCTCCTACAACAACTATGATTGCAACTACTTCTGCAACTTCTACTATTGTTACTTCTACAACTACTACTACTGCAACTGCTACTACTTCTACTACTACTACTATTGCAACTTCTGCTACTACTACTAGTACTACTACTACTACTATATTTGCTACTACTACCATTACTACCACTATTACTACTATCACTAGTACTACTACTACCACTACTACTGCTCCTGCTACCACTACGACTACTATAACTATAACAACCACTTCTGTACTACCACTACTACTACGACCATTACTAATACTATTACAGCTACCGTTGCTACTACTTGTGCGATTATTGGTACTACTGCAATTAATACAACTACTATCACTACTACTACAATTGCAACTACCGACTACCACTTCTCTTACTACTATTATCGCTGCTACAACTCCTACTACTACAACTACAACTACTACTGTTGCCACTATTATTACTGCTACTGCTGCCGCTATAGCCACTGCTGCTACTACTATTGTCGCTACAAGTACTATTACAACTGCAACTAGTACTACTACTTCTCTACAACAACTGCGACTGCTACTACTTTCGCAACTTTTAGTATTGCAACTTCTACCGCTACTACTGCCACTGCTATTGCTGCTACATCTACAACTACTACAATTTCAACTTCTGCTCTTACAGCTTCTCCAACTACAACTGTTGCTACTACCATTACTACCACTAGTACTACTACTACCACCACTACTACTACCACCACCACTACTACTACCACTACTACTACTACTACTATGACTACTACTGCTACTACTACTACTACTACTACTACTATTACTATTACTACTACTACTACTATTACTACTACTACAACTGCTACTACTATTACTTCTACGACTACTACTACTACTAATACTACTACTACAACAACTAAAACTACTACTAATACTACTACTAATACTTGCACTACTGCTTCTACTACCACAACATCAACAACAACAAATCCTACTACTACTACTACTTCTACGACTACTACTACTACTACTATAGCTACTACTAAAACTACTACTAATACTACTATTAATACTTGTACTACTGCTTCTACTACCACAACATCAACAACAACAAATATTAATACTACTAATACTACTACTACTGCTGCTGCTGCTGCTGCTACTACTACAACTACTGCTGCTGTTACTGCTGCTGCTACTACTACTACTACTACTACGGTGACTACTACTACTACTACCACTACTACTACTACTACTACTACTACTACTACTACTACTAATACTACTACTACTACTATTACTACTACTAATACTGCTACTATAACTACGATGACTACTACTACTACTACTGTTGCTACTCCTGCTACCACTACGACTACTATAACTACAACTACAACATCTGTACTACCACTACTCCTACGACCACTACTAATACTACTACAGATACTATTGCTACTACTTGTGCGATTACTGGAACTACCGCAATTAACACAACTACTATCACTACTACTACTATTGCAACTACTGACTACTACTTCTCTTACTATTATTATCGCTACTAGTACTCCTACAACTATAGCTACAACTACTACTGCTACCACTATTACAACTGCTATTGCTGCTGCTATAACCACAGCTGCAACTACTATTGCTGCTACAAGTACTATTACTACTGCAACTAGTACTACTACTTCTCTACAACAACTGCGACTGCTACTACTTTCGCGACTTCTAGTATTGCAACTTCTACATCTACTATTGCGGCTACATCAACTACTACTACTACTACTCTTTCATTTTTTGCTCTTACTACTTCTCCAACTGCAACTGTTGCTACCACCATTACTACCACTAGTGCTACTACTACCACTACTATTACTACTACCACTACTACTACTACTACGACTACTACTGCTACTACTACTACTACTACTACTACTACTACTACTACTACTACTACTACTACTACTACTACTACTACTACTACTACTACTACTTACTACGACTATAATACGACTACTACAACTACTACTCCTACTACTACTACTACTTCTATGACTACAACTACTAATACTACTACTACTACTACTACTACTACTAAAACTACTACTAATACTACTTCTAATACTTGTACTACTGCTTCTACTACCACAACATCGACAATAACAAATCCTACTACTACTACTACTTCTACGACTACTACTACTATTAATACTACTACTACTACTACTACTTCTAATACTAAAACTATTACTTATACTACTACTAATACTTGTACTACTGCTTCTACTACCACAACATCAACAACAACAAATACTACTAGTGCTAATACTACTATTGCTACTGTTGCTGCTGTTGCTACTACTAATACTACTACTGCTACTGCTGCTACTGCTTCTACGGTGACTACTACAACTACTACTATTACTACTACTGATACTGCTACTATAACTAGTTGACTACTACTACTACTGCTGCTGCTGCTACTACTACTACTATTTCTACAACTACTGCTATTAGTATTATTGCTACTATTTCTACTACTACTACCACAACACCTATTGCTGCTATACCTACTTCCACTACTACCACTGTGCCTACTATAACTATAACTATTCCTACTAGTATTGCTACTACAACTACAACTCAAATTACTACGACTACCACTCGTACTACTCCTACTGCAGCTACTACTCCTGCTACTTCTACTTCTAATAATAGTACTACCAATGCAACTACTTCTGCTACTACTATTACTCCTACTACTACTACTACGACTCCTACAATAACTAATAGTACTTCTACTACTACTACTACCGCAACTCCTACTACCACAACCACTACTATTACAACATATACAACCATGACTACTACTACTACTATTAATACAACAACTACTACTATTACTACTACTAGGGCTACTACAACTACTAAAACTGCTACAACCACTACGACTACTGTCCAGCTACTTGTACTACTATAACTACTACTACAACTACTACTTCTACTATAGCTATTACTACGACTACTACTGCTACTACTACTACTACAACAACAACAACAATAACTGCTACTACTACTCCTACTGCTGCTGCTACTTCTACTAATACAACTATAGCTACTGCTTCAACTACTACTTCTACTACTGCTACTACTACTACTATTGTTACTTGTACTAGTACAACTACTACTACTGCTACCACTACTACTACTACCGGTACTACTACTACTACTACTACTACTACCCTTACTACTACTATTCCTGCGATAACTACTACTTCAACAAAAATAACTACTACTATTATTACTACTACTACTACCGCTGCTTCAAATTCTACTACTACAACAATTGCTTCTACCACAATGACTACTTGAGCTACTACTACTGCTACTACTACTACTACAACAACAACAACTACTACTACTACCACTACTTCTAAAACTACTACTACAACTCTTATTGCTATGACAACAACTCCTACTGCTACCGCTACTTCTAATACTAGTAGTAGTAGTACTACTACTACTACTACTACTACTACAACTACTACTACTAATACCACTAATACAACTACTACTATTTATGCTGCTGCTATTTCTACTGTATGACTACTACTACGATAGCTACTATTGTTACTAGTATTCCTTCTACCACAACTACTACTGCCACTACTTCTACCAGTACTACTACTAGTTCTACCATTACTGCTACTGCTATTACTACTGCTACTACTACTACTACTACTACTAGTACTATTATTACTACAACTAGTACTACTTCTTTTCCTACAACAACTATGACTGCTACTACTTCTGCAACTTCTACTATTGCTACTTGTACTGCTACTAGTACTGCGACTACTACTGCTACCACTACTACGACTTCTACTACGACTACTATTACAACTTCAGCTACTACTGCTTCTGCCACTACAGCTGCTACTACTACCATTACTACCACTATTACTACTACCACAAGTACTACTACTACTACTGCAGCTGCTCCTGCTACCACTACTACTACTACAACTACAACTACCACTACTGTATTACCACTACTACTACTACTGCAACTACAATTACTACTACTTCTACGATTAGTTGTACTACTACGATTACTACAACTACAATCACTACTATTACTGTTGTAGTTACTGACTACTACTTCCCCTACTACTACTATTGTTGTTGCTGCTCCAACTACTACATCTAAAACTACTACTCTACCACTATTACTACTACTGCTATAGCCAGTAATGTTGCTGCTACTGTTGTTACTCTACTCCTACCTCTACTGCTACTATTATTGCCACTACTAATACTACTACTATTACTACTAGGACTACTGCTACTACTTCTGCTACTGACACTATTTCTACTAATACCACTACTACTACTACTACTACCACTACTACTATTAACACTACTACTACTATTACTACTACAACAACCGCAAATATGGCTACTCTAAGCACTACTATTGCAGCTAATGCTACTACTACTACTACTACTAATACTACAACAATTACTACTACTGCTGCTGCAACTACTACTACTACTATTACTACTACTACTACTATAACAACATCTACTATTGTGGCTACTACTGCTGCTACTTCTACTACTACGACAAATACGACTATAATGACTATTACTACAATTACTATAGCTTCTACTACCAATACTACTACTTCTACTACATCTGTTACCACTACTACTACTACTTCCACTACTAGTACTATTACTACTACCACTACGCCTACTACAACTACAACTATTACTGCTACTACTTTTGCTACTACTACTATAACTAGAACTACTAATACTGCTGCTACTACTGTTACTATCGCTACAAGTGCTACTACTACTACTACTACTATCACTATTGCTACAGCTGCTATGACAGCTACTATCACCACTACTGCTACTACTACTACAACTACTACTTCTACTATCGCTACTACTACTGCTACTACTACTACTACTACCATGACTACTATTACTATTTCTACTGCTCTTTCTACTTTTACTACTACTACTCCTACTACTACTACCACTTATATTACTGCTACTACTACTACTGCTACTGCTACTACTATTACTATCGCTGCTACTACTCAACATCTCGTACTACTACTACAATTGCTACTATGACTACTATTGCTAGAACTACCATTGTTGCTGCTACTACTACAACGACTACTACTACTACTAATAATTCTGCTACTGCTACCACTTTTGCTACTACAACTGAAACTACCACTACAATTACTACCACTACTACTACTACGATTACTACCACAACTACAACTACTATTACTACCACTACTTCTACAACTAATATTACTACCACCACTACTACCACTTCTCCTACTACCACAACTTCTCCTACTACTACCTCTACTACTAACGCTTCTATTGCTTTGCCTAATACCACTACTACTGCTACTACTTCTACTACAACTGTTACTACTACTACTGCTAGTACTGCTATTATTGCCACTTTTACAAGAACTATTACCACTACTACTATTGCTGCTACAACTACTACTTCTCCTCCTCCTACTACTACTACTACAACTCCAACTAGTACGGCTAGAACTACTATTGCTACCACTATAACTACTACTACTATTGCTACTACTGCTACTCCTGATGCTGCTACCACTACTCTACTTCCCTACCTCTAATGCTCCTACTACTACTACAACTACTACTACTACTATTGCAACTACTAATACAACCAGTATAGCTACTATGACTACTAAAGTATAACTTCTACTAATACCACTACTACTACCGCTACCACTGCTACTACTGCTACTATTACTACTGCTACTACTTCTACTTATACTACTAGTTATACAAGATCTACTACTACTGCTACAACTACTACTATTCCTATTACTACTACTTCTACTACAACTAGTACTACTACTACTACTGCTACTACTAGTATTATTGCTGCTACAGCTGCTACCACCACTACAACAACAACAACAACTACTACTTCAACTTCTACTCCTACTATAACTAAAACTTCAGCTACTACTACAACAACTACTACTACTATTTTTGCTACTACACCTACTACTATTGCTTCTTCCACTACTACTGCTACAACAATAACTGCCACTACTGCTACTACTCCCACTAATAGTACTGCTCTAGTAATGCTTATACTACTTCTATTACTACTACAACAACTATAACAACTTCTACAATAGCTGCTACTACGGCTACTGCTACTCTACTACTATTACTACTACTAATACTGATATTACTAGTACGATATATATGACTACTTATACTACTGCTACTACTACTACTGCTAACACTACTACTACCCCTAATACTACAACAACTACTTCTCCTCATCCTACTACTACTCGCACTACAACAACAACAACAACAACAACTACTACTACTACTACTACTACTACTACTACTTGCTACTATTACTACTGTGGTTGCTACTACTACTACTACTACTATGACTATTATTAATACTACAATGACCATTACCGCCGATGCTGCCACTACTACAGTTGGTACTACTGCTACTACTGTTACTTCTACTACTAATACTACTACTACTACTACTGCATCGACTACAATAACTAGCACCACCACAGCTACTACTACTGCTACTACTACTAATACTACGACTACTTCCGCTAATGCTGCTACTACCACTATTTCTACTACTACGACTATTAATACTACTACAGCTATGGCAACTACTACGACTATATATACTACTGCTACTACTACTACTTCAACAACAACAACTACTACAACTACTACTACTACTAGTACTGCTGCCTCTACTACTGCCACGATGATTGCTGCTACTACAACAACCACCATTACGACTACTACTACTACTACCACTGCAACTGCCACTACGACTACTACTACTACTACTGCTCCAACTGCAACTGCTACTACCAGTCCTTCTACTACTGCTGCTTCTACTACTATTGCTCCTACTGCTCCCACTGTTACTACTGCTACTACTACTACTACTACGACTACTTTTGCTACTGATGCCGCTACTGCTGCTACTACTGATGCTTCTCCTACTATTACTGCTTCAGTCACTTCTACTATGCGATTTCTACTAGTACTACATCAACTACTGCTACTGATACCACAACTACTTCTGCTACAACTACAACTACTACGAATACTACTACTACTACTCATACTACCGTTACTCCTACTACTATTGCAGTTGCTACAAAGACTACAATTACTACTATTTCAATTACCACTAATACTACCACTACTACTATGCCTGCTTTTGCTGTTGCTAGTAGTAGTACCACTACTAGTACTACTATTACTACTACTACTATTGCTATCATTCCAACTCCAACTCCTAGTGCTACTGCTACTCCTACAACTGCTACAACTACAACCGCTCCAACTACTATACTACTAATGCTACTGCTACTGCTACTACTACTACTTTTGCTGCTTCTACTACTACAACTCCTCCTACTCCAACTACTACTGCTACGTCTACACCTACTACTACTAATACGACTATTAGTACTACTACTACTACTATGACTACAATTAGAACTACTACTGCTGCTGCTACTACTACTACTACCACTATTACTACTACTACTACTGCTACTACAACTATTACCACCACCACGACTACTACTACTATTACTACAACTACCATAACTACTACTACTACTGCTGCTACTCCTACTACAACTACAACTATGACTACAACTGTTGCTGCTGCTAATACTATTATTACTACTACTACAACAACAACAACAATAACAATAGTTACTACTACTAAAGGACTAATTCTATTCCTACTCTTACCCATACTACTGATAATACTACTACTCAAACTATTACTACTCCTACTGCTACTAATACTACTGCTACTACAACTCCTACTCCAACTCCAAGAACTACAACTGCCACTACTATTACTACTACTACTAATAGTACTACCACTAATACCACTATTGTTGTGATTGTTGCTAGTACAACTCCCATTACTACTCCTACTCCTACTTCTATTACTACTACTAGTAATACAACTATTACTGCTATTTCTACAACAACAACTACTGAAACTACTATTACTAATGCCACAACTAATACGACAACAACAACAATAACTACGACTACTACCACCACCACTACAATAACAACTAGTACTAATACTACTACTTCTCCTGCTACTACTATTACAGCTACTACTACTATTACTGCAACAACAACAACAACTACAACAACTACTATTACTACTATTCCTACTCCCACTCCAACTCCTACCACTACTTATACTACAACTACTACTACAACTACAACAACAACAACTACTACTACTACTCCTCCTACCCCTACTATTACTACTACTCCTACTACCACTACTACTACAACTACTACCATTAGAACTACTACTACTACTACTATTGCTGCTACTACCACAATTTCTACTACTATAACTACTAATTCTACTACTACTACTATTACTAATACTATTGCTACTACTAACCCTACTACATCTACTACAAGAAGAACTACTACGACAACTACTATGACAACTACTATTACTAATCCAACTCCTACAACTACTACTATTCCTACTCTAACTTCTACTCCAATGATTGGTACTACTACTACTCCTACTACTACTATAACTACTACTCCTACTACAACTACTCCTAATACTACTACTACTTCAACTACTACTACTACAACTACTACTACTATTAATACTACTAATACTACTATTACAACTATTAATACTAATTTTACTACTACAGCTGTTACTTCTACTACAACTACGAATGCTACTATAACAACAACTACTACTACAACAACAACAACTATTACTACTACAACTACGACTACTACAACTAATACTATGACTACTACTACTACTACTACTATTTCTACTCTGCTGTTATTACTACTATAATAACAACAACTACTACTGCTACTACAACTCCTATCGCTGCGATAACTACTCCTACGACTACTACTACTACTACTACTACAGCTACAACCAAAGCTTCCAAAACTAATACTACAACTCCTATTGCTATGACTACTAATCCTACTTCTCCCGGTACTCAAATACTACTACTACTACTACTACTACTACTACTACAACAACAACAACTACTGCTTCTACTACAATTACTACTATAGCTACTATTACTATAACTACTACTTCAACAACAACAACTCCTACTACTACTAGCACTGTTGTTACTGCTACTACTATTGCTGCTACTAATAATACTACTACAACTACTAGGACTATGACTACTACTATCACTGCTATAACTAACGCTACTAAAACTACTACTATGGCTACCACAACTACAAAATACTGCTATTCTTAGTCCTACTTCTGCAACTAATTCTACTACTACTACTACTATTACTACTACCACTAGAAGTAATTCTACTACTGCTGCTGCAACTACTACTACTACAACTACTGCGGCAGCTACTAACTATACTACTACTTCTGCTACTAGTACTATTACTACTACCACTACTCCTTCTACATTTACTACTACTATTACTACAACTACTACTACTATTGCTTTTGCCACTACTACTACAACTACTACTACTACTAGTACTACTGCTACTATGACTACTATTGTTACTATCGCGACTAATGCTACTACTGCTGCTGCTACTACTGCTGCTACTACTATTACTGCTACTACTACTACAACCAGTTCTACTACTACTAGTACTACTACCACTGCTACTGCTACTACTATTTCTATGGCTGCTACAACTCAACATCTCATACTACTACTACAATTGCTACTTCTACTACTACTACAACTATTGCTGCTACTATTCCTGCTACTATCATTGCTGCTACTACTACCACTATGACTTCTACTACTACTAATAGTTTTGCAACTGCTACCACTTCTGCTACTAAAACTACACTAATAGTTATGCTATTGCTACCACTTCTGCTACTAAAACTATACTAATAATTATGTTACTGCTACCACTTCTGCACCTACAATTATAACTATCTCTACAATTACTACCGTCGGTACTACTACTACTACAACTACCACTTCTGGTACTACAACAATAACTACTACTACTATTACTATCACTACTACAACTATTATTACTACCACTACTTCTATAGCTAATATTACTACCACTACTACTACTACCAACACTACTACCACTTCTATTACTACGACAACTTCTCCTACTACTACTAGTAGTAATACTTCTACTACTTCGCCTATTACCACTGCCACTGCTACTACTTCAACTACAACTACTACTGCTACTGTTACTACTACTATAGCTATTACTGCTACTATTGCCACTTCTATAATGACTATTACTACAACTACTATTGCTGCTCTTAACTGCTACTTCTTCTTGTACTACTAGTACTGCTGCTGCTACTACTACTAATGATGTTGCTGCTACTACTCGACTTCTCCTACCTCTAAAGCTACTGCTACTATTGCTGCTACTACTATTATTGTAGCTACTAATACTACTGCTACAACTACTAGAACTACTGCTACTGCTACTACTACTAATAGTACCACTTCCACGAATACCACTACTATTATTGCTACCACTGCTACTACAACTACTTCTACTACTATTACTACTATGGCTGCCACTACTGCAAATACTACCACTCCTAGTACAGCTTCTGCAACTACTGCTACTACTACTACTATGGCTACCACTACTACCTCTACTAATGATGCTGCTACTACAACTACTACTATTACTACTACTACTGTGACTACTACTGCTACTATTGCTGCTGCTGCTGCTACTACTACTACAACAACTATGACTACTTCTACTACTATAATTGTTATTGCTCCTAGTACTTGTTCTACAGCCACTGCAACTTCTACTACTACTGCTGCTACTACTAGTATCACTACTATAACTAGTACTACTGCTACAACTACTCCTACTATTACTTCCACTTGTACCACTACTATAACAAAAATGACAATAACAACTACTGCTACTGCTTCTGCTACTACACCTACTACTATTGCTTCTACTACTACTACTACTACAACAATAGCTACTACTACTGCTACTACTTAATCTGATACTACCAGTACTACTTCTACTACTACTTCTAATACTGCGACTACCACTACTTCTCCTACTATTATTACTGCTACTCTACTACTACTACTACTACTGCGATTGCTACTACTGCTGCTGCTAACAATATTACTACCCCTAGTACTACAACAACTACTACAAGTGCTATTGCTAATACTACTTCTCCAGCTACTACTACTTCTGCTACTACTACTGCTACTGCAACAGATGCTACTAGTACTCTCACTAATGCTGCTACTCCTATTATTGCTATGACTTCTACTTCTACTGCTACTATGACTACAAGTAGTAATAGAGCTACTACTTTTACTACTACTACTACTGCAACTAATACTACTACTGCTACTAATGCTACTACTATTACCATTGCCACTACTGCTACTAGTGCTACTACTACTACTACTACTTCTTCTACAACTGCTCCTATGAGTACTCTTGCTACCACTACTATTGCAACTACAGCTACTGCTACTACTATTACTACCACAACTGCTACCACTACTTCTACAGCTCATTTTGCTACAACAACTACTACTACTATAATAACAACAAGTTCTCTTACTGCTATTACTACTACTACTACTGCTGCTGCTGCTACTACTGCTACTACTACTACTACTACTGCTATTACTACTGCTACTACTACTACTACTACTACTACTACAAGTGCTACAACTACTGCTACTACTTCTACTATAACAACTTTTGCTGCTATGATTGATAATACTGCCACTATAATTGCTACTATCACAACTCGCACCACTACTGATGTTGTAGCTGCTACTTCTCCTCCTTCTACTACTACTGCGACTACTACTAATACTATTACAACTATTACTACCACTACCACTACTACTACTACTACTATTACTAGTACTACTACTACTATTGCTACTGCTATTACTACAACTATGGTAACAGTAGTAGTAATAGTAGTAGCAGTAGTAGCAGCAGCAGTAGCAGTAGCAGTAGTAGTAGCAGTAGTTGTAGTGGTAGTAGAAATAGTAAGAGCAATTATAATAGTTGCACTAGTAGTAGTAGTAGAAGTAATGGTACTAGCTGTAGTAGTAGTAATAGTAGTAGTAGTAGTAGTAGTAGAAGTAGTAGTAGTAGTATTAGTTGTAGTGGTAGTGGTTGGAGTAGTTGAAGTAGTTGTGGTAATAGTAGCAATAGTAGCAACAGTAGTTATAGTTGTTATGGTAGTACTAGTAGTAGTAGTAGTAGTGGAAGTAGTAGTAGAATTAGTAGTAGTGGTAGTAGTTATAGTAGTAGTAGTATTAGCGTCTATAGTAGTAGCAGTAGTAGTAGTAGTAGTACAAGTAGCAGTAGCAGTATCAGTAGTAGTAGTTATGGTAGAAGTAGTATTTGTAGTAGTACTAGTACTAGTAGAAGATTAAGTTATTATTATTGTCGCAGTAGTAATAGTAGTAATACTCATAGTAATAGTACTTGTCATTATAATAGTTATAGTAGTAGTAGTTGCAAGAGTAGCAGCGGGAGCAGTGATTGTAGGAGCAGCAGCAATATTAATAGCTATTGTAGTTGCAATAGTCGCAGGAAATATTATTGTAGTAGAACTAGTAATAGCGACAAGAGCAGCAGAAGTAGCACTGTTATAGTAGTAGTAGTAGTCACTACCGTAGTAGTAGTAGTAACTATAATAGTACCAGTAGCTGTCGTTCTTGTAGTTGTAGTAGTAGTAGTAGTAGAAGTTGTAGTACTTGTAGTAGCCATAGTAGCAATAGTAGTCATAGCGGTAGTAGCAGTATTAGAAGCAATTGTAGTAGTAGTAGTAGCAACAACTGTAGTATAGTAGCAGTTATAGGAGAAGAATCAATTGTAGCAGTAGTAGTGGTACATGAAATTGTTGTAGTAGTAGTTGTTGTAATAGCAGTAGTAGTCATAGTAGTGGTACCTATTGCAGTAGCAGTAGCAGTAGTTGTAGTCATTGTACCAGTAGTAGTACTAGTAGCAGAAGAAGTAGTGGTAGTACTAGCAGCAGTACTAGTAACAAACGTAGTAGTAGTAGGACTATTAGTAGTAGCAATAGTAGCTGTAGTAGCAATAGTTGCAGTAAGCAAAGTAGAAGTAGTAGTAGTAATAATTGCAATAGTAGAAGCAGTTATAGTAGTAGTAGCACTTGTAGTTGTAGTAGTAGCAGTAGCATCATGGGTAGAAGAAGTATTAGTTGAAGTACTAGTAGTAGTAGTAGTAGTAGCAGTAGTAGTAGTACTAGTAGTAGTAGTAGCCATAATAGTAGTAACAAAAGTAGTAATTGCATTAGGAGTAGTAGTAGTAGAAGTAGTCATAGTACTAGTAGTAGTAGGAGTAGTAGTGGCATTAGTAGTAGCTGTAGTAGGAGTAGTAGTTGTAGTTGTAGAAGTTGTGGTATTAATACTAGTAGTAGGAGCAGCAGCAGCAGCAGTAGTAGTTGTGGGAGCAGTAGCAGCATTAGTAACTGTAGTAGCAATAACTGTAGCAGTAGTATTAGAAGTAGTAGTAGTGTTGTTAGTAATAGCAGCAGCAGTAGTAGTAGTAGTAGCATTAGTAGTGGTATTAGTAATACTAGTAGTTTTAGTAGTAGTAGTAGCAGTAGAATTGTTAACAGTAATCAAATCAGTAGAAGTAGCTGGAGTAGTAGTAGTAGTCGTAGTAGTCATAGTAGTAGTAGAAGTAGTAGTTGTTGTTGTTGTATTGGTAGTGGTAGTAGTAATAGCAGAAGTAGTACTAGTAGTAGTAGTAGCAGTAGTAGTATTAGTAGTATTAGTAGTAGTAGTAGCAGGAGTAGGTATAGTAGTAGTAGTAGTATTAGTAGTAGTAGTTGTTGTAATAGTCATAGTAGTAGTAATAGCTGGAGTAGGAGTAGTAGCCATGGTAGTAGAAGCAGCAGCAGCGACAATAGTAGTATTAGTAGTAGTACTAGTGGTAGTAGTAGATGTAGAAGTAGTAGTAGTAGTATTAGCAAGAGTAGTAGTAGAAAGGGTAGTTGTAGTAGTTGTAGTAATAGTCATAGTAGTAGGCATTACTGTGGTAGTAGTAGGAGTAGTAGTAGTAGTCATAGCAGAAGTAGTAGTATTAGTAGTAATAGGAGTAGTAGTAATTGTAGTAGGAGTAGTAGTAGTGGTAGTAGCAGTAATAGTAGTATTAGTAGTATTAATACTAGTAATTGTTGGAGTAGTAGTAGTGTAGTAGTAGTAGTAGTACTAGTCATAGTAGTGGATGTAGCAGTTGTTGTAGTCACAGCAGTAGTAGTAGTAGTGGTGGTAGTTGCAGTAGTAGTGATAGTAGTAGTTGCAGTAGCAGTAGAAGTAATTGTCAAAGTTGTGCGAGTATCAGCAGCAACAGTAATAGCGGTAGTAGTAGCAGTAGTAGGAGTTGTAGTAGTGGTAGAAGAAGTTGTTGTAGTAGGAGAAGTCGTAGTAGGAGCAATAGTTTTAGCAACAGTATTAACCTCAATAGTAGTAGTAGAAATATAAGTAGTAGTAGAAGAATTAGTAGTTAAAGTAGTAGTAGTAGTAGTAGTGGTAGTAGTAGTCATATTTGTAGTAATAGCAGGAGTAGTAGTAGTTGTTGTCCTTGTAGTAGTGGGTGTTGTTGTAGAAGTAGTAGTAGTAGTAGTAGTAGTAGCAGTAGTAGTGGTAATGGTAGCAGCAGCAGTAGTAGTAGTAGCAGTAGTAGTAGTAGTAGTAGTACTAGGAGTAGTTGCAATAGTAGTACTAGTAGTTGTTGTAGTGGTAGTAGTGCAATAGTAGTTGTTATAATAGTTATAGTAGTAGAAGTAGAAGGAGTAGTGGTAGTAGTAGTAGTGGTAGTTATGGTAGTAGAAGTAGCAGCAGCAGTAGCAATAGTAATAGTAGTGGTGGTGGTGGTGGTAGTAGTAGTAGTAGTAGTTTTGGTAGTAGAAGTAGCAGGAGGAGGAGGAGTACTAGTAGTGGTATTAGTAGTAGTAGTAGCAGCAGTAGTAGTAGTTGCAGAAGTAGTAGTAGTATTAACAAGAGTAGTAGTGGTAGTAACAATAGTTGTAGTAGTAGGGGTAGTAATAGTCATAATAGTAAGAGTAGTAGTAGCTCTAGTAGTAGTAGTACTCCTTGGAGAAGTAGTTGCATTAGTATTTGTAATAGCAGTAGTAGGAGTTGTGATAGTTGTAGTAGAAGTATCGGTAGTGGTATTAGCAGTAGAAGTAGTAGTAGTAGTAGTAGCAGCAACAGCAGTAGTATCAATAGTAGTATAGCAGAAGAAGTAGCATCATTGGTGGTAGAAATGGTAGCAATTGTAGCAGTAGTAGTTGTTGTAGTAATAGGAGCAATAATAATAGTAGTAGTAGTAGTAGTAGTAGTAGTAGTAGTAGTAGTAGTAGCAGTAGTAGTAGCAATAGGAATAATAGTAGCAGTATCTGTAGTAGTAGTTGTTGTAGAAGAAGAAAGAGTAGTAGTAGTAGAAGCAGCAGTAGTAGTTGTAGGATAAGTAGTAAGAGTAGCAGAAGTAGAAGCAACAGCAGCAACTGTAGTAGTAGTAGTCATAGTAGTAGCAGTAGTAGAAGTAGTAGCAATAGAAGCAACAGCAGTAGCAGTAGTTGTAGCATCAGTAGTAGTATAGTTGTAGTAGTAGCGCGTTAGTGGTAGAAGTAGAAGTAACAGTTGTTGTTGTGGTAGTAGTAATTTTAGTTGGAGTAGCAGTAATAGTAGCAGTAGTCACAGTAGCGGTAGCTATAATAGTAGCAGTAGTTGTAGTAGATGTAATAGTAGCAGTAGTACTAGTAGTATCAGTGGTAGTAGTAGTTGCAACGTAATAGTACTATTAGTAGTTGTAGTCATAGCAGCAATCATTGTAGCAGTAGTAGTAGTAGAAGTGGTAGTAGTAGCAGTAGTAATAGAAGTAGTAGTAGTAGTCGTAGTAGTTCCAGCGGTAGTTGTAGTACTGGTAGTTGTAGTTGTAGTAGAAGTAGTGGAGGAGCAGTAGTTGAAGTGGTAGAAGTAATAGTTGTAGCAGTAGCATGAGTAGCAGTAGTATTAGTTCAAGTAGTGGAAGTAGTAGAAGTGGTAGCAGCAATAGCAGTAGTAGTAATAGCAGCAATAGTAGTAGTAATATTAGTAGCAGTAATAGTAGCCTCAGTAGCAGTAGCAGTAGTTCTAGTACTAGCCTTAGTAGTAGTAGTAGCAGAAGTAGCTATAATAGTAGTAGTACTACTACTAGTTGTAATAGCCTCAGTAGTAGTAGTAGTGGAAGTAGCTATAGTAGTATTGCTACTACTAGTAGTAGTAGTAGCCTCAGTAGTAGTAGTAGTAGTATCAGTAACAGAAGTAGTTGTTCAAGCAGTAGTAGTAGCAGCAGTAGTAGTAGCAACTTTAATAGTATTAGCAATAGCAGTATTAGGGGAAGTGATAGTAGCTATAGTTGTAGCAGTTGTAGTAGAGGTAATAAGGAGTCAGATCCGTAGTAGTTGTAGTAATAGTAGCAGTAGTTGTGGTAGAAGTAGTAGTAGTAGTAGTAGTAGTAGTAGTAGCCGTAATAGCAGTAGTAGCGGCAACAGCAGTGGTAGTAGTTGTCGTAATAGTTGTAGTAGCAGTAGTAGTCATAGTGGCAGTAGTCGCTGTTGTCGTACTAGTAATAGTAGTAGAAGTAGTAGTAGTAGTAGCAATAGTAGTGGAAGTATTCGTACAAGTATTACAAGTTATTATTGTTGAATCAGTAGTAGTAGTAGTAATAGAATTAGTAGAAGTGAATGTAACAGAAGTACTAGCAGTAGTAGTAGCAAAAGTAGCAACAGTAGTAATAGTAGTAGTAGTAGTAAAAGAAGCCTTTGCACTGTAGCAGTAGTAGTAGTAGCAGTAGGAGTCGTAGTAGGAGAAGTAGAGCAGTAATAGCACTAGTTGCATCAGCAGCAATAGTAGTAGCAATAGTAGTTGAATTAGTAGTAGTAGTACTAGTAGTATTAGTAGCCGCAGTAGTAGTTATCATAGTAGCAGCAGTTGCAATAGCAGTTGTAGTAGTAGTAGTAACTGTAGTAGATATCCTAGTAGTTGTAGTAGAAATGGTAGTAGTGGTAGCTGTATTAATAGCAGTCATTGCAACAGTTATTGCAGTAGCAGGAGTAGTAGTAGTTGTTGTTTTTATTATTGTTGTAGCAGCAGTAGTAGTAGTAGTAGCAGTAGTAGCAGTATTAGCAACAACAAAACTTGTAGTAGTAGTAGTAGTAGCTGTTGCAGTAGAAGTTGCAGTAGTTATAGTGGAAGAAGTATAAGTAGTAGCTGTTGTAGTAGAAATAATAGTCGTATTTTTAGTGGTAGTTGTATTAGTCGTAATAGAAGCAGTTGTAGTAGTTGTGTTAATGATAGCAGTGGCAATAGTAGTTGTTGTAGTAGTAGTAGTAGTAGCAGTAGTATCAGAACTAGTAGTTGTAGTAGTTGTAAGAGTCGTAGCATCCATAGTAGTAGTAGAAGTAGTAGTGAAGTCATAGTGGTAGTAGTAGTAGTAGAAGTAGTAGTAATCGCATCAATATTAGCCGCTATTGTAGTAGTAGTAGCAATAGCTACAGCAGAAGTACTAGTAGTAGTTGGAGTAGTAGCTATAGTTGTAGCAGTTGGAGTAACAATAGCAGTACTAGTAGTTGAGGTAGCAGAAATAGTAGTAGCTGGAGCTACAGTAGTTGTGGTAGTAGTAGTCATAATAGTAGGAGCTGTAGCAGTTATTGTCTTTGTAGCACTAGCAGCAAAAGTATTATTAGCAGCAAAAGAAGTACCAGAAGTAGCAGTTGTAGCAGCTGTAGTGGTAATTGTAGTAGTAGAAGTAGTAGTACTAGTACTAGTAGTAGTAGTAGGAGTAGTAATAGCAGCAATAGTCATAATAGTAGGACAAGTAGCAGTAGTAGTAGGAGCAACAGCAGCCATAGTGGTAGTAGTAGTTGTTGTAGTAGTAGTACTAGTAGTAATAGCAGCAATAGTAGCAGTTGTAGTTGTAGTAGCAGTATTAGTAGTTGTTGTAGTAATAGTAGAAATAGTAGTAGTTGTTATAGTAGTAGTAGTAATAGTAGTAGCACAGTAGTAGTAGTATTAGCAGTAGTAGTTCTAGTAGCGAAAATAGCATTAGTAGCAGTAGTAACAGTTATAATAGTAGTTGTAGTAATTTTAGTAGTTGTAATAGTAGTAGTCATAGTAATAGTTGTGGCAGTAGTAGAAGTAGTAGTAGTAGTAGCAATAGTAGCAAAAGTAGTAGTAGTTATCACGGCAGCCATAGTAGTAGCAGTAGTTGTTGTAGTAGTAGAAGCTATTGTTGTTGTTGTTGTAGTAGTAGTTGTTGTTGTTGTTGTTGTAGAAGTAGTCGCATAAGTAGTAGTAGCTGTAGTAGTAGGAGTTGGGGCAGTGGTAGTGGTAGTTGGGGCAGTAGTAGCGGTAGTAGCGGTAGCAGTAGCAATAGAAGCAACAATAGTACTTGTTAAGTAGTAGTAGTACCAGCAGCAACATCAACAGTAGCAACAGTAGTCGTAGTTGTTGCAGTACTTGGAGAGGGAGAATTCGTAAAAGTGATAGTAAAAGTGGTTGTATTAGTATTATCTGCAGTAGTAGTAGTTGCAGTAGTAGTAATAATAATAGTAGGAGAAGTCATAGTATTAGTGGTAGCAGTAGTAGCAGTAGTAGCAGTTGTTGTTGTAGTAGTAGTAATCATAGTAGCAGTGGCAAAAGTTGTAGTCTTAGTAGTAGTTGTTGTTATAGTAGTAGTAGTTGTTGTTATAGTAGTAGTAGTAGTTAGTAGTACGAGTAGCAGAAGTAGTAGTAGTAGGAGTTGGAGTGGGAGTAGTAGCGAGAATAGTAGTAGTTGAATTAATGGTAGTTGTAATAGTAGTAGTAGTAGTTGTAGTAGCAGCAGCAGCAGTAGTAGTAGTAGTAGTAATAGTAGCAGCAATAGTATTACTCATAGTAGTGGTAGTTGTAGTAGTATTCATTGTACTAGAAGTAATAGTAGTAGATGTAGCAGCAGTAGTAATAGTAGTAGTAGTGGCAGCAGTAGTCTTAGTAGGAGTAGCAGTGGTAGGAGGGGCAATAGTAGCAGTAGTAGTAGTCGCAGTAGTAGTAATAAGAGCAGGAGTAGTAGTTGAGCAGCAGTAGTAGTAGTAGTAGGAACAGTAGCAGTTATAGCATTTGTACTCGTAGTAGCAGCACTACTAGTAGTATTAGTACTAGCAGTAGTGGTATTAGTTGTAGTAGCAGTAGAAACAATAGTAATAGTCGGAGGAATAAGTAGTACTAGTAGTAGTAATAGCAGCTGCGACAACATCAATAGCAATAATAGTAGTAGTAGTAATCATCGTAGTAGTAGTCGTAGTAGTAGCAACAACAACAGCAGCACTAGTAGTAGTAGTAATAGTAGCTGCAGCAACATCAGTAGCAATAATAGTAGTAGTAGTAATCGTCATAGTAGTAACAGCAGCAGTAGTAGTAGAAGCAGCGGCTACAGTAGAAGAAGTAGTAGTAGCAGCAGTGATAGTAATATTAGCAATAGTAGTAGTAGTAGTAGCAGCAGCAGTAGTAGTAGTAGCAGATGTGCGAGTAGCATAAGTAGCAGAAGAAGTAGCAGTAATATCAGTAGTAGTTGCGACAATAATTATAGTAGTAGTAGTTGCAATAGCAGCGAAAGCTACAACATTAATGGCAGTCTTAGTATTACTAGAAGTACTAGTAGTAGCAGCAACATCAGCAGCAGCAACAGTTGCAGTAGTAGTAGTAATAGCAGTAGTAGGATTAGCAAAAGTGGTTGGGGGAGTAGTGGTAGTAGTTGTAGTAGCAGCAGTAGCAGTAGTAGTAGTTGCAATAATAGTAATAATAGTAGTAATAGCAGTAGTAGCAGCAACAGTAGCAGCAACAGTAGCAGTAGTACTTGTAGTTATTGTAGTAGAAGCAGTAGTAGTAGTAGCGGCAGTAGTGCTAGTTCTAGTAGTAGTAGTCATAGAAATAGTATTAGTAATAGTAGTAGTAACATCATTAACAGTAGCAATAGCAGCAGTAGTAGTAAGAGAAGTAGTAGTAGTTGTTTTTATTGTTGTAGGAGAAGTAGTAGTAGTAGTAGCAATAATTGTAGTAGTTGTAATAGTAGTAACTATTGTAGTAGTAGTAGCAATAGCAGTAGCAGTAGTAGTTGTCGCAATATTAGCGGCAGTAGTAGTAGCAGTAGTATTAGTCGCCACAGTAGCATTAGTAGTTATAACTGAGGAAGAAGTAGCAGTAGCAGTAGCAATGGTAGTACTAGAAGATGTAGAAGTAGAAGCTGTAGTAGTAGTCAAAGTAGTAGAAGAAGTAGCAGCAATAGTAGTAGGATCAGTAGTATCACTAGTATCGTTAGTCGCAGTAATAGTAGTTGCAATAGTACTAGTAGCAGTAGTTGTAATTGTAGCAATAGTATTAGTAGTAGTGGTAGGAGGAGGAGGAGGAGGTGTAGTAGTAGTAGTAGCAGTAATAGTAGTAGCAGGAGTAGTAGTAGTAGTAGTAGCAGTTGTAGCAACAGTAGTAGTTGTAGTAGGGGAGGTAGTAGTTGTAGTAGAAGCAGTAATCATAGCAGTTGTAGTAATAGTAGCGGTAGTAGTAGGAGTAGTAGTTGTAGTAGTGGTAGTAGCAGCAATAGGAGTAGTATAAGTAGCAGCAGCAGCAACAACAGTAGTAGTATAAGTACTAGCATGTAGTTTAAGTTGAAGTATAGTAGTTGTAGTTGAAGCACAAGTTGCAATAGTTATAGTTGTAGTAGTACTTGCAGCAGTCGTTGTAATAGTAATAACAGCAGTAGCAGTCGATGTAGTAGCGGAAGTAGTACAAGTAGTACTTGTAGTAGCTGAAGCAGCGACAGTAGTTGTAGTAGTAGCAAAAGAATTACTAGCAGGAGCAATAGTAATAGTAGCAGTGGAAGTAGTAGTCTTAGTTATAGTAATAATAGTAGCAGTAGCAGTAGCAGAAGTAGAGTAGTAGCAGTTGTAGTAGTAATAGTAGTAGTAGTTGTTGTTGTAGCAGTAGTAGTAGTAGTCATAGTAGCAGTAGCAGTAGTCATAATAGTAGGAGAAGTAGAAGTAGGAGTGACAGCAGCCGCAGCACCCGCAGTGGTAGTAGTAGTAGTAGTAGTAGTTTTAGTAATAGTAGTAGTTGTAGTAGTAGTAGTAGTAGTCGAAGTAGTACTAGTAGTAATAGTCATAGTAGCAGCAGTACCAGTAGCAGCAGCAGTAGTAGTAGCTGAATTCGCAGTCATAGTAGTTGTAGTAGTAGTTTTAGTAGCAGCAGTAGCAGCAGCGGTAGTAGTAGTAGTAATAGTAGCAGAAGTAGTAGCAGTAATATTAGTAGTAGTAGTAGTAGTAGTCGTGGTAGCCATAGTAGTAGTAGCAGCAATAGTAGTACTAGTAGTTGTTGTGGTAGTAGTTGTTGTAGTAGTAGTCATAGCAGCAGTTGCAGAAGTTGCAGTAGTTGTAGTAGTAGCAGTCATAGCAGCAGTTGCAGAAGTTGCAGTAGTTGTAGTAGTAGCAGTCATAGCAGGAGTAAGAATAGCTGAACTTGTAGTAGTAATAGTAGCTGTCAGAGTAGCGGCGGCAGTAGCTGGAGTACAAGTGGCCATAGTTGTAGTAGTAGTAGTAGGGGTAGTAATACTAGTAGCAGCAGTAGTAGCATTAGTAATAACAGTAGTAGCAGTAGTAGTAGTAGTAGGAGTAGTAGTAGTAGTAGTACTCGTACTAGTAGCAGTAGTGGTAGAAGTTATAGTAGTAGTAGCAGAAGGAGTAGTAGTAGGGGAAGTAATAGTAGTTGTAGTTGTAGGAGGAGTAGTAGTCGTAATAGGAGTCAAAGCTGTTGTAATTGTAGTAGCAGTAGCAGTAGTAGTGGTAGAAGTCATAGTAGTTGTAATCATAGTAGCAGTAGTAGTGACATCAGTAGTGGTAGTAGTAGTCATAGTAGTTATAGTAGTAGTAGTAGTAGTAGTCATATCGATATTAGTTGCAGTGGTAGTAGTAGTAGGAGAAGTAGTAGTAGTAGTAGTAGTCGCTATTGTAGTACTAGTAATAGTGGTAGTAGAAGTAGTAGTAGAAGGCGTGGAAGAATTCGTACTAGTATTACAATTTGTTGTTGTTGAAACAACAATTGTAGTAGTCATAGAATTAGTAGAAGTGAAAGTAACAGAAGTTGTAATAGTAGTAGTAGCAAAAGTAGTAGCAGTAGTAATAGTAATAGTAGTAACAGAAGCATTAGCATTGTAGCAGCAGTAGTAGTAGCAGGACGAGTAGTAGTAGGATTAGAGCAGTACTAGCACTAGTTGCAGCAGCGGCAATAGTAGAAGCAGTAGTAGTAGAATTAGTTGTAGTAGTACTAGTAGTATTAGTAGCCGCAGTAGTAGTTCTCATACTAGTAGCAGTTGTAGTTGTAGTTGTAGTTGTACTAGTGGTAGTAGCAGTAGCAGTAGCAGATATAGTGGTAGTAGTAGTTGAATCGGTAGCAGTAGTAGCAGTAGTAGTAGCAGTCGTTGCAACAATTATTGCAGTAGTACCACTAGTAGTAGTAGTAGTAGTAGCCGCTGTATCAGTGGTAGCTATAGTAGCAGTAGTAGTTGTAGTAGTAGTCATAGTAGTTGTAGTAGTAGTAACAGTAGTAGTAGTAGGAGTAGAAGTAGTAGCAATAGTAGTAGTGTAGTTGCAATAGTAATTGCAATGGTAGCAATAGTAGTTGCTATAGTACAAGTAGTAGTAGTAGTAGTCGAATCGGAAGCAGTAGTAGAAGTAGTAGTAGTAGCAGTCGTTGCAATAATTGTAGCAGTAGTAGCAGCAGCAGCAGTAGTAGTAGTAGCAGCAGTAGCAGTGGCAGCTTCAATGGCAGTAGTAGATGTAACAGTAGTTATAGTAGTAGCAGTAGTAGTTGTAGTAGTAGTAGTAGCAGTAGTAGTAGTAGCAGTAGTAGTAGTAGCAGTAGTAGTATCAGTGGTAGCAGTAGTAGTTGCTATAGTACAGGTAGTAGTAGTAGAAGCAGTAGTAGTAGCAGTAGTAGAAGTGGTACTAGGTGTAGCCGCCGTAGCATAGTAGCTGCAGTAGTAGGTAGTAGTAGTAGCAGTAGTTGTAGTAGTAGTCATAGTAGTTGTAGTCCTAGTGGCAGTAGTAGCAGTAGGAGTAGAAGTAGTAGCAGTAGTTGCAGTAGTAGTTGCAGTAGTAGTAGCAATAGTTGCAGTAGTATTAGCTATAGTACAAGTAGTAGTAGTAGAAGAAGTTGTAGTAGTTGTAGTAGAAGAAGTAAGAGTAGTAGTAGCAATGGAAGAAGTAGTAGTAAGCCATAGTAGAAGTAGTAGTAGTAGTAGTAGTAGTAGCAGTAGTAGTAGAAGTATAGTAGTAGTAGTAGTAGTAGTAGTAATAGCAGCAGTAGTAGTAATAGTAGTAGTTGCAATACTAGTAGTTTGTAAGCAGTAGTATAGTAGTAGTAGTAGTCATCGTAGTAGTAGTAGCAGTAGTAGTCGTAGCTGTAGTAGTAATAGTAGTAGTACCACTAGTAGTAGCTAAAGTAGTCGTAGTAGTAGTAGTACCCGTAGCAGCAGCAGTGGCTATACTTTCTATAGTTGTAGTAGTTGTAGTAGTACTAGCAGTAGTAGTAGGAGGAAGAGTAGTGGTAGTAGTAGCAGTAGGAGTAACAGTAGTACTACTAGGTAGTAGTAGTGAAGAAGTAGCAGTAGTAGTAACAAAAGTAGTTGTAGAAGTAGCAGTAGAAGTAGTAGTAGTAGTACTAGTAGTAGTAGTAGTAGTAGTAGTAGTAGTAGTACTAGAAGTAGTAGTAAAACTAGTAATAGTTGTTATAGGAATTAGTAGTAAAACTAGTAATAGCAATAGTAGTAGCGGAAGTGGTAGTAGTAGCAATAGTAGTAGTAGTAGTAGTAGTAGTAGTAGGATAATAGTGGTAGTATTAGTAGTAGTAGTGTTAGTTTTAGTAGTAGTAATAGTAGCAAAAGTATGAGTAGTGCTAGTATTAGTAGTAGTAGTAGTAGTAGTAGTCATAGTAGGGGTAGTAGTACAAGTAATAGTAGTAGCAGAAGTAGGGGTAGAAGTACAAGTTACAGTAGTAGCAGTAGTTGCAATAGTAGTAGTTGTAGTGGTAGTGACAGTAGTAGCAGTAAAAGTAGTAGTAGTAACTATGGTAGTAGTAGTGGTTGTAGCAATAGTAGTAGCTACAATAGTAGCATCATTAGTCACAATACCAGCAATAGTAGTAGTAGTAGTAGTAACAAAAGTAATAGTGGTGTACTAATAATATTAGTGGTAGTAGTAGGAGGAGTAGTAGTAATAGCAGTAGTAGTAGTATTAGTAGTAGAATTTGTCATGTAGCAGTAATAGTAGTAGTAGTAGTAGTAGTGGCAGTTGTTGTAGTAGGAGTGGTACTTGTAGGATTAGTGGCAAAAGTAGTGGCAGTTATAGTAGTAGTAGCTTTAGCAGCAATAGTAGAAGTAATAGTAGTAGTACTTAAAGTAGCAATACTATATTAGTAGCAGTCGTAGTAGTGGTGGTGGTGGTAGTAGTAGAAGTAGTTTCAATAGTAGTGGTAGAAGAAGTAGTTGTATCGATAGTAGTAGTAGCAGCAGCAGTATTAATAGTAATAGTGGCAATACTAATAGTAACTGTGGTAGTAGCTGCAACAGTAGTATTAGTAGGAGTGGCAATTGTAGTAGTAGCAGAGATTGTAGCCATACTAATAGTAGTAGGACAAGTAGTACAAGTAGCAGAAGCAATAGAAGTTATTGTGGTAATATTCGTAGTAGCAGCGATAGCAGCAGCAACAAGAGTAGTAGTAGTAGTAGTAGCACAAGAAGCAGTAGCTATAGCAGTAGTAGTAGTCATAGCACTAGTGGTATTGGTAGTTCTAATAGTAGTTATTGTTGTTGTAGCAATAGCAATAGTAGTACCAGTGGTAGTAGAAGTAGTAGAAGCAGGAGTAGCAATTTTAGTGGTAGTCAAATTAGTGATAGAAGAAGTGGTCGTAGTAGACGCAGTGCTAGTAGTAGTGGATGTTGTTGTAGTAGTGGCAGTAGTAGCAGTAGAAACAGTAGCAGTAGTAGTAGAAGTAGTAGTAGAAGTAGTAGTAGTAGTTGTTGTTATAGTCGTAGTAGCTAGACTGGCAGTTGAAGAAGTGGTAGCAGTAGTAGCCGTAGTAGTCATAGGAGCACTAGTAGTTGTAGTAGCAGTCGTCGCAGTTGTGGCAACAACAATAGTAGTAGTAGAAGTTGTAATAGAACAAGAAGTTGTTGTTGTACTAGTAGTAGTAGTAATAGTAGAATAGTAGTAATATTAGTTGTAACAATAGCAGTAGGAGTCGCGACAGTAGTATTAATCGGAGCAGCAGAAGTAGCAGCCCCGGATTAGTAGTATTAGTAGCTACCATAGTAGTCGTAGTAGTAGCAACAGCAGTAGTAGTAGCTGCAACAATTGTAGAAGTAGTTGCCACAGCTGCAATAGTAGCAGTAATAGTAGCAGTAGGAGTAGGAGTAGTAGTAGTAGAAGTAGTAGTAGTAGTAGTTGCAGTAGTAGTTGTAGTTGGAGTAGTCGAAGTAGTAGTAACAGCATTAGAAGCAGAAATATCAGTAGAAGTAGTAATAGTAGTAGTAATGGTAGTAGTTTCAGTAGCAGAAGTAGCAACAACAGTAGTAGTAGTATTAGTTATTGTTGTAACAGTACTAGTAGTAGTGAGAGTAGTAGTAGTAGTAGTAGTAATAGTAACAGTAGTAGTAGTAGTAAGTGTAGTAGTTGTAGTAGTAGTAGATGTAGTAGCAGCAACAATAGTAATTATAGCAGTAGCATTAGCAATAATAGTAGTAGCATCCATTGCAACACTAGAAGTAGTAATAGCAGTTGTTGTTGTGGTAGTAGTAGTAGTGTTAGTAGTAGAAGAAGTAGCTATAGTTGTAGTAGTAGTAGTACTAACAATAGTTGTTCTAATACTGGTAATAGTATTAGTCATCGTTGCTATAGCAGTAGTAGTAGCAGTAATAGTAGTAGCCGTGGTATTAGGAGTTGCAAAAATTCTAGCAATAATACTAGTAGCAGCAGTAGTAATAGTACTATTAGTATTAGTAATAGTTGTAGTATTTGTAGAAATTGTAGTAGTAGTAGTAGTAGTAGTAGTTGAAGTAGAAGTAGTCACAGAAGTTGAAGTAGAAGTTGCAGTAGCAGTAGCAGTAGTTGGAATAGTTGTAGAATAATCGATAGCAGTAGTTGAAGTAGAAGTTGCAGTAGCAGCAGCAGTAGTTGGAATAGTTGTAGAATAATCGATAGCAGTAGTTGAAGTAGAAGTAGTAGTAGTATTAGAAGTAGCAGTAGCTCTACTAGTCACAGTAGTAGCAGCAGTAGTTGAAGTAGTAGCAGAAGTAGTAGTAGTAGTAGTAGCCGTAGCAATCGTACTGTCCGTAGTAGTTGTAGTAGCAGCAGAATTCGCAGTAGTAGCAATAGTAGTGGTAGTAGTAGTAGCAGTAATTGTTGTAGTAGTAGTAGTAGTAGGAGCAGTAGTAGTTGGATAAGTAGTAGCAGCAGTAGTAGTAGTATTCGCATAAGGTGCAATAGTAGCAGTAGCAGTAGTAGTAGTAGTAGTAGAAGAAGAAGTAGTAGTAGTAGTAGCAATCATAGTAGTAGCAGTAGTCGTAGTATTTGGAGAAGTCGCAGGAGTAGTAGCGGCCACAATAGCAACCACAATGGTATTAGTAGTAGTTGTTGTTGTTATAGTAGCAGTATTGGTAGTAGTAGTTATTGTTGTGGTAGTCATAGAAATTATAGTAGTAGTAGTAGGAGGAGTAGTAGTATGAATAGGTGCAGGAGAAGGAGTAGTAGTAGTACTAGGAGTAGCAATAGCAATAGTAAAATTAACAGTAGTAGCAGTGATAGTTGTAGAAGATGTAGTAGTGGGAGTTGTAGTAGTAGTAGTCGTAGCTGTAGTAATTGCAGAAGTAGTAGTAGTAGTAGTAGTAGTAGAAGTAGTATTAGTAGTTGTAGAATAAGTGGTAGTTGTTGTTGTAGTAGTAGTAGTAGAAAGAACAACAATAGTAGCAGTAGTTATACTAAGCAGCAGTAGTAGTAGTTATTATTGTTGGAGAGGAAGAAGAAGTAGAAGTAGTAGTTGTAGCAGTAGTGGTAGTAGGAGACACTATAGTAGCAGGAGTACTAGTAGTTGTTGTTGTAATAGTAGTAGCAATAGCAGTGTTGGTAATGGTCGTAGCAATAGAAGTAGTAGAAGTAGTTATCGTCATCGTCGTCATCGTCGTAGTCATAGCAGCAGCAGTAGTATTAATTGTTGTCGTAACAGTACTAGTAGTAGTGATAGTAGTAGTAGTAGTAAGTGTAGTAGTTGTAGTAGTAGTAGATGTAGTAGCAGCAACCATAGTAATAGTAGAAGTAGTAGTAGCATTAGCAATAATAGTAGTAGCATCCGTTGCAACACTAGAAGTAGTAATAGCAGTTGTTGTTGTGGTAGTAGTAGTAGTGGTAGTAGTAGAAGAAGTAGCTATAGTTGTAGCAGTAGTAGTACTAACAATAGTTGTTGTAGTATTCATCATCATTGCTATAGCAGTAGTAGTAGCAGTAATAGTAGTAGCAGTGGTATTAGGAGTTGCAGAAATTCTAGCAGTAGTAATAGTACTATTAGTATTAGTAATAGTTGTAGTATTTGTAGAAATAGTAGTAGTAGTAGTTGTTGAAATAGAAGTAGTTGCAGAAGTTGAAGTAGAAGTTGCAGTAGCAACAGCAGTAGTTGGAATATTTGTAGAAGAACCAATAGCAGTAGTTGAAGTAGAAGTGGTAGTAGTATTAGAAGTAGCAGTAGTTATATTAGTCGTAGTAGTAGCAGCAGTAGTTGAAGTAGTAGCAGAAGTAGTAGTAGTAGTAGCTGTAGCAATCGTACTTTCCGTAGTAGTAGTAGTAGTAGCAGAATTTACAGTAATAGCAATAGTTGTGGTAGTAGTAGTAGTAATAATTGTTCTAGTAGCAGTAGTAGGAGCAGTAGAAGTTGGATTAGTAGTAGCAGCAGAAGTAGTAGTAGTATTCGCATAAGGTGCAATAGTAGCAGTAGTAGTAGTAGTAGAAGCAGTAGTAGTAGTAGTAGCAGTAGTCGTAGTAGTTGGAGAAGTCACAAGAGTAGTAGCGGCCACAATAGCAACCGCAATGGTATTAGTAGTCGTAGTTGTTGTTATAGTAGTAGTATTGGTAGTAGTTGTTGTTGTTATGGTAGTCATAGAAATTGTAGTAGTAGTAGTAGTAGTAGGTGTAGTAGTATGAATAGGTGCAGGAGAAGGAGTAGTAGTAGGAGTAGTAGTAGTAGTACTAGGAGTAGCAATAGCAATATTAAAATTAATAGTAGTAGCAGTGGCAGTTATAGAAGATGTAGTAGTGGGAGCTGTAGTAGTAGTAGTCGTAGCAGTAGCAGTTGCAAAAGTAGTAGTAGCAGTAGTAGTAGTAGTAGTAGTAGTAGTAGTAGTAGTAGTAGTAGAAGAAGAAGTGGTAGTTGTTGTTGTAGTAGTAGTAGTAGGAAGAACAACAATCGTAGCAGTAGTTGTACGAAGCAGTAGTTGTTGTTGTTATTTTTGTTGGAGAGGAAGAATAAGTAGAAGCAGTAGTTCTAGCAGTAGTGGTAGTAGGAGACACTACAATAGTAGGAGTACTAGTAGTTGTTGTAGTGGTAGTACTATTAGTAGTAGTAGTAGTAGCAATAGCAATGTTGGTAATGGTCGTAGCAATAGAATTAGTAGAAGTAGTTGACATCGTCGTTGTCGTCGTCATAGTCGTAGCAGCAGTAGCAGCAGTAGTAGTATTAGTAGTAGTAGTAGTAGTAGTTGTTGTTGTTGTAGTAGTAGTAGTTGTAGTTGGAGTAGTAGTAGTAGTAGTTGTAGTAGTAGTAGTAGTGGAAGTACTAGTTATAGTAGTATTCGACGAAGTAGTAATAGTAGTAGTATTTGTAGTAGCAAACGTAGTAGTAATTGTAATAGCCGTAGTAACAGTAGTTATAGTAGTTGTAGCCGTAGTTGCAGTAGCAGAAATAGTAGTACTAGTTGCAGGAGTAGTAGTACTAGTAGTAGTAGCAAAAGTAGTAGTAGGAGGAGAAGTAGAGAAGTACCATTAGTAGCAACAATAGTAGTAGTAATAGTAGTAGTAGCAGCAGTGGTAGTAGTTGTAGAAGTAGCAGTAGTAGTATTATTAGAAGTAGCAGCAGCAGTACTGTCGATTTGTCGAGCGCAAAGTAGTCGTCGTTGCTCTCGTCGTCGCACCCCCCCCCCCCCATCGTCGTCCTGCTCAGTTGTCGTCGTTGTCCTTGTCGCCGTCGCCGTTGTGTTGCCGTGTCCTCGTGCAGTCGTTCCCATCGTAGTACCCGTCGTAGTGGTCGCGTCGTAGTACTGTAGGCGCCGTAGTCGACCGTTGTAGTCCTCGTTGTCGTCGTCGGCGTAACGCAGGAGTCGTTGTCGCAGAAGTAGTAGTAGAAGGCAAGCAGGTAGGTCGTTGTAGTAGTTGGAGGCAGTAGTGATAGTTGCAGTAGTAGTAGTTGTAGTAAACAGTAGTAGTTGTTGTAAAACTGGTTGTGGTAGTAGTAGTCTACAGTAGGAAATGATCGTAGGTAGTGTTGTAGTTATAGTAATTATAGTAGTAGCAACAGTAGTAGTAGCTGTAGTAGTGCTAGTTGGAGAAGCGTCTGTAGTAGTTGTTGTTGTAGTAGTAGTCGGTGTAGTGGTAGTTGTTGTAGCAGAAGTAGTAGTAGTTATAGTAAAAAATAACAGTAGTAGTTTGTAATAAAGTAGTAGTAGTTGCAGGACAAGTTAGTATAGGAGCGTAGGAGTGGTAGTAGTAGTAGTGGTAGTAGTAGCAACAGAGGTAGTAGCAATAGTAGTAGCAGTAATAGCAACAGTAGCGGTAGAAGCAGCAGTAGCAGCTATAGTGGTAGTAGTAGTTGTTGTTGTTATAATAGTAGTAGAAGTAGTAATAGTAAAAAAGGAGTAGATGTTGTGGCAGAAGTAGTAGCAGGAGTAGTATAGTAGTAGTAGTAGTTATAGTAGTAGAAGTAGTAGGAGGAGGAGTAGGAGTTATTATCGGAGTAGGAGTAGGAGTAGTAGAAGTAGTAGAAGTAGTAGTAGTAGGAGGAGGAGGAGTAGTAGGAGTAGCAGTCAAAGTAGTAGCAATAGTAGCAATAATAATAGAAGGTGGAGTAGTAGTAGTAGCAGTAGTGGTAGTAGTTGTTAAAGTAGTAGTAGTTGTTGTATCTATAGAAGCATTAGTTGTAGTACTAGTACTATAGTTGTAGTAGCGGTTGTTGTAGTAGTAGCAGTTGAAGAAGTAGTAGTAGTAGCAGCTGAAGTAGTTGTAGTAGTAGCTATTATTGTAGTAGCAGTAGTAGTAGTAGTAGCCGAAGTAGTAGAAGTTGTATTAATAATAGTAGTAGTAGTAGCAAGAGGATTTGTTGTTGTAGTAGTAGCAGTAGTAGCAGTGGTAGCAGTAGTACCAGTAGGAGCAGAATTAATAGTAGAAGCAGCAGTAGTTGGTGTTGTAGAAGAAGTAGTAGTAGTAGTAGTCATAGTAATGAAGGTATTAGTAGAAGTTGTAGTCATAGTAATAAACGTAGTAGTAGTAGTCGCACTAGTTGTAGTGGCAACAGTTGTAGAAATAGCAGTAGTAGTTGTGGTAGGAGAAGTATTTGTAGTTGTAGTAATGGTAATAGTTGTAGCAGCAGTTGTAGAAATAGCTGTAATTGTAGTAGTAGCTGGAAAAGTAGCAGTAGTAGCTGTAGAAGCAGCAGTAGTGGTGGAAGTAGTAGTAGAGGTAGTATTAGCTGTAGTAGCAGTAGTTGTAGTAGGAATAGTAATAATAACAGTAGTAGTAGTAGTAATAGTAGCAACAGTAATTATTGTAGTTGTAGTAGAAATTGAAGTAGTATAAGTAGTAGTAGTTATAGAAGTAATAGGCGTAGTAGGCGGAGTCATTGTAGGAGTAGAAATTGAAGTAGTAGTAGCAACAGTAGTAATAGCAGTAGTAGCAACAGTAATAATAGCAGTAGTAGCAGGAGTAGTAGTGGTAGTAATATTAGTAGTAGGAGTACTATCAGTGGAAGTAGGAGTAGTAGTTGTAATACTACTACTAGTAGTAGTAATATTAATACTAGTTACAGCAGCAACAATATTAGTATTAGTAGTAGAAGTAGTAGCCATAGTAATAGAAGGAGTGGTAGTATTAGTAGGTGTAGCAGTAGTATCAGTAGGGGTAGTAGCAGTAGTAGTAGAAGTAGTTTAAGGAGTGGCAGTCCTAGTAGTTGTAGTAGTTGCAGAGGTAGTAGAAATAGCAACAGTAGTAGTGGTGGTGGTAGTCAACGTAGTAGTAGTAGTAATCATTTTGGTAGTAGTAGTGGTAAAAGCAGTAGTAGTAGCACTAGTAGTAGTAGCAGTAGTAGTAGTCATAGTAGTAGTAGTAGTAGTTGTTGTTGTAGTAGTAGTCAGAGAAGTAGTAGTGGTAGTAGGAGTCATTTTTGTTGCAGCAATAGTAGTGGCAGGACTAGTAGTAGTCATAGTAGTAGTGGTAGCAGTAGATGGTGTAGTAGTAGTAGTAGTAGTTGCAGTATTTGTCGTCGTCGTCATTGTTGTTGTAGTAGTTCCAGCAGCAGCAGCAGCAGTAGCAATAGTAGTAGATGCAGTAGTAGTAATAGAAGTAGTTGTTGTACTAGTAGCAGTAGTAATAGTAGTAGAAGTATTAGTAATAGAAGTAGTAGTAATAGTAGTAGTAATAGTAGTAGTAGTAGTAGTAGTAGGAGGAGGAGTAGTAGTAGTATTCGTCGTAGTAATAGTAGTTCCAATAGTAGAAGTAGCAGTAGCACTAGCAGTAATAGCAGTTGTAGTACTACTACTAGTAGTAGTAATAGTAGCAGTAGCAGTAGTAGTTATAATAGTACTAGTTCTATTGGTAGTAATAGTAGTTACAACAGCAACGGCAACAACAACAGTTGCAGTGGTAGTAGCAGTAGTAGCAGTAATGGTTGTGGTTGTAGAAGTAGTGCTCGTAGTAATAATAGTAGCAGCAGTTGCAGTAGCAACAGCAGTAGTAGAAGTAGTAGCAGCAATAGTAGTAGTAGCAATATCAATAGAAGTAGTAGTAGCTATATTAGTAGTCGCAATTGTTGTAGTAGTACTACCAGTACTACTTGTCGTAGCAATCGTAGGAGTAGTAGCTATTGTAGTAGTGGTAGTAGTAGTAGCAGCAGTAGCAATAGTAGTAGTAGTAGTAGTAGTAGTAGAAGTAGTAGTTGTAGTAGTAGTAACATTAGCATTAGTTGTTGAAGTAGTAGTAGTAGTTGTTGTTGTTGTTGTAGGAGTAGTAGTAGTAGCAGTAGTTATCATTATTGTAGGAGATGTAGTAGTAGTAATTGTTGTACTAGTAGTAGTTTTTCTTGTAACAACAGTAGCAGTAGTAGAAATAGTTGTAGCAATAGTAGTGATTGTATTAGTAGTAGCAGCAGTAGTAGTAGTCGAAGTTGTGGTAGAAGTAGTAGCACTTGCAGCTGTAGTAGCAGTAGCAGTAGTAGTAGTAGTAGCAGTAATAGTCGTAGAAGTAGTAGTAGTTATTGTAGCAGTAGTAGCAGTAGCAGTAGCTGTATTAGCAAAACTAGTAGTAGTAGCAGTAGCAGTAGCAGCAGTAGTATTAGTTGGAGCAACAAAAGTCATAGGAGCAGTTTTAGTAGCAGTAGTAATAATAGTAGGAGAAGTAGTAGTAGTAGTCGGAGTGGTCGCAGTAGTAGTGATAATTATGGTAGCTGTCATAGGAGTAGTAACAGGCGAAGAAGTGGTAGCTATAGTAGTAGTAGCAGCCGTAGTAGTAGTGGTAGTAGTTGTAGTAGCAGTCGCAATAGCAAGAGGGAAAGAAGTATTAGCAGTAGTAGTAGTAGTTGTAGTAGTAGTATCGGCAGTATTAGCAGCAGTATTAGTAGTAGTAGTAGTTGGAGTAGTAGTATTAACAGCTGTGGTAGCAATAGTAGCAGTAGTGGTAGTAGTAATTGTAGTTGCAGTAGTAGCAGTTGCAGTAGTTGTATCGGTTGTAGTAGTAGTAGTAGCAGCAAAAGTAGCCGTAGAAGCAGTGGGAGTAGTAGTAGCGGTAGTAGCTGAAGTAACAGTAGTAGTATTTGTAGCAGTTGTTGTAGTAGTAGAAGTAGTTGTTGCTGTAGTGGCAGTAGTTGTAGTTGTAGAAGTAGTTGTTGCTGTAGTGGCAGTAGTTGTATAGTAGAAGTAGTTTTGGCTTGTAAGTGGCAGTAAGTAGTTAAGTAGCAGTAGTAGTACAATTAGTAGTAGCTGGAGTAGCAGTATTTGTAGTAGGAGTAATAGTAGTAGTAGTAGAACTCATAGTTGTCATACTAGTAATAGTAGTAACAGCAGCAGTAGTAGCAGCAGTAATAGTAGTAGCAATAGTAATTGAAGTGGTAGTAGCAGTAGTAGTTGTAGTAGGAGTAGTAGTGGACTTAGATTTAACCGTAGCAGCAGTAGTACTAGTAGCAGCAGTAGTAATGGTAGTAGTTGTTGTTGTTGTTGTAGTAGTAGTAGCAAAAGTAGTAGTACTAGTAGAAGTAGTAGTAGTTGTAATAGGAGTAGTAGTAGCTGTAGCAGTAGTAGTAGCAGCAACAATAGCGGAACTAGATGTAATAGTAGATGTAGTAGTAGTACTAGTAGTAATCGTAGTAGTTGTAGCAATAGTTCGAGTAGTCTAAGTAATGGTAGCAATAGTAGCAATAGCAGCCATTGTAGCAGCAGAAGTAGTAGCAGCAGTCATAATAGTAGTAGTAGCAACACTAGTGGCAGTAGTACTAGTAGTAATAACGATAGAAGTAGCAATAGAAGTAGCAGTAGTTATAGTAGTAGTAGCAGAAGTTGTTGTTGTAATACTAGTAACACTTGTAGTATTAGTTGGAGTAGCAGCAGTAGTAGTAACAATAGTACTAGCAATAGTAATAGTAGTAGGAGAAGTAGCAGTAGTGCTAGTAGTAG
Source organism: Trichopus zeylanicus subsp. travancoricus (assembly GCA_005019695.1). NCBI lineage: Eukaryota > Viridiplantae > Streptophyta > Magnoliopsida > Dioscoreales > Dioscoreaceae > Trichopus > Trichopus zeylanicus. Next base: position 145,614 of record RXID01014746.1, read on the forward strand.
TAGCATCCATAGTGGTAGTAGTCGTTGAGGTAGCTGCAGCAGCGTTAGTAGTAGTAATAGTAATAGTACTAGCATTAGTGGTAGTTTTGGCATTAGTAGTAGTAGTAGTTGTTGTTGTTGTAGAAGAAGTAGTAGTAGTTTTAGTTATTATTGTTATAGGAGAGGTAGTAGTAGAAGTAGTAGTAGTAGTAGTAGTAGCATTTGTTGTTGTGTTAGTAGCACTAGTCGTAGCAATAATTGTAATAGTAGTAGTAGTAGTCATAGTAGTGGTAGTAGCAACAACATTAATTGTAGTAGTTGTGGGAGTAGTTGTATTTGTTGTAGCAACTATAGAAGTAGTAGACGTAGTAGTAGATAAAGTAGTTTGTAGTAGTAAATACAGTAGCAATAGGAGCAGATGTAGCAGTCGAAGTAGTGGTTGTAGTAGTAGCAGTGGCAGCCGTTGTAGCAATAGTAGTAGTAGTAGAAGTAGCAGTAGTAGTTGTAGTAGTAGTAGTAAAAGTAGTAGAAGTAAAAGTAGTAGTAGTTCTAGTAGTGGTAGTAGAAGAAGTAATAGTAGAAGAAGTATTAGTAATAGAAGTAGTAGTAGTAATGCTCATAGAAATAGTGATAGTAGTAGCAGCAACAGTATCAATTGGAGTCGGAGTAGTAGTTGTAGCAGTAGTAGTAGCAGTAGTAGCAGTAGCAATAGTAGTAGTACTAGTACTAGAAGTAATAGTAATTGTAGTAGCAGTAGAAGCAATAGTAGTAGTCAAAGTAGTGGTAGTAGTATTTGCAATAGTAGTAATAGTTGTAGAAGTAATAGTTGTAGTTGTAGTTGTTGTAGTAGAGGTAGTGGCATTAATATTAGTAGTAGCAGTAGTAGTAGTAGCAGCAGTAGTATTAGTAATGGTAGTAGGAGAAGTAGTAGTAATGGCAGTAGTAATCATAGTCGTAGTAGTAATAGTAGTAGTAGTAGTAGTAGTAATGGTAGTAGTAGCAGTAGCAGCAGTAGTAGTAATAGTAGTAGTAGCATTTGTAGTAGTCGTAGCATTAGTAGCAGTAGTAACAGTAGCAGTAGTAGTTGTTGTAGCAGCAGTTGTAGGTGTAGTTGTTATCGTTGTTGTAGGAGAGGTAGTAGTAGTAGTAGCAGCAGTAGCATTGGTATTTGTTGTTGTATTAGTAGCACTAATAGTAGCAGTACTAGCAGTACCAATAACAATAATTGTCATAGTTGTAGCGGTCGTAGTATTTGTTGTTGCAATAGTAGAAGTAGTAGCAATAGTGGTAGATGTAGTATTAGTTGTAGTAGTAATTGTACCAGTAATAGCGGCAGTTTTAGTAGACTAAGTAGTGGTAGCAGTAGTAGCAATAGTAGCCGTAGCAACAGTAGTAGCAGTAGTAGCAGTTGTTGTAGTAGTAGTAGTAATAGTAGTAGAGCTTGTAGAAGTAGTATTAGCACTAGTAGTAGAAGTACAAATAGTAATAATAGTAGAAATAGTAGTCGTTGTTGTAGTAGTAGTAGTAGTAGTAGTAGTCGTAGTAATAGTTGGACTAGCAGCAGTAGTAGTGGTAGTGGTAGTAGTCGTAGTAATAGTTGGACTAGCAGTAGTAGTAGTGGCAGTGGTCGTAGTAGTAGTAAAAGTAGAAGAGGAACTAGTAGTAGTGGCAATAGTAGTAGTAGCCATAGTAGTAGTACTAGTTGTTGTTGTATTAATAGTAGTAATTGTAGTAGCAGTAGTAGCAGCATTTGCAGTGTTAGTAATAGTAATAAAAGTAATAGTAGTTGTAGAAGTTGTAGTACTAGTAGTAGCCATAGCAGTAACACAAGTCATAACAGTAGCAGCAGCAATAGCTGTAGTATTAGCTGGAGTAGCTGGAGTAGCAGTAGTAATAGTAGTCGGAGAAGTTGTAGTGGTTATAGTGGTAGTAGTATTAGTAGTAGCAGTTGCAGTAGTAGTGGTACTTGTAGCGGTAGTAGTAGCAGTAGCAGTAGTTATATTAGTAGTAGCAGCAACTGTAGTAGTTGTTGTAGTAGTTGCGGCAATAGCAATAGTAGTAGTAGTAGTAGCATTAGTAGTAGCGCTAGCAGTTATCCTTGTAGTAGTAGTAGTGGTCGTAGCAGTAGTAGTAGAAGCTGTGGTAGTTGTAGTAACAGTAGTTGTAGTAGTAGTAGGGGCTGTAGTAGTAGTAGTAGTGGTGGTGGTGGTAGTAGTAGTTGTTATAGTAGTACTACTAGTAGAAGTAGTATTCGTAATGTAGTAGTAGTAGTGGTCATCATATTAGTAGTAGCAGTAATAGCAGTTGTAGTCATAGTAGTAGAGGAAGTAGTAGTTGTAGAAAAAGTAGTAGTAGTCTCAGTAGTAGTATCAATAGTAGTCCAGGCAGCAGTAGTTGTAGAAGCAACAATTGTAGTCGTAGTAGTAGTAGTAACAGTAACGGCGTTAGTTATAGTAGAATTAGTAGCAGTAGCATTAGTCATAGTTGTAGTGGCTATAAACATAGTAGTAGAAATATTAGTTGGAGTAGTAGCAGTCGTAGTAGTAGCAGCCATAGCAGTAGTACTAACAGTTGTAGCAATAGTAGCGATAGTAGAACTAGTGGTGGTAATTATAGTATTAGTAGCAATAGTTGCTGTAGTAGTAGAAGTAGTACTAGTTGTTGTTGTTGTTGTTGTTGTAGTGACAGTACAAGCAGCAGAAGTAGTAGTAGATATAATAGTAGTGGTAAAAGTAGCAATAGTAGTAGTAATAGAAATAGTAGTAGTAGTAAAATTAGTTCTAGTCGTTGTAGTTGTAGTAATAGTAGTAGTAGTTGCAGTAGTAATAGTAGTACTAGTAGTAGTTGCATTAGTAGTAGCAGAAGTGGTAGTAGTAGTTGTAGTAGCAGAAGTAGTAGTTCTAGTTGTTATAGTAGTAGAAGTAGTAGTAGTAGTAACAACAATAATAATAGTAGTGGTAGTAGTAGCAGTTGTTCTAGTAGTAGCAGTAGTAGTAGTAGTAGCAACAACAATAATTGTAGTTGTAGTAATAGTAGTAGAAGAAGCAGTACCAGTAGTAGTAGCAGTAGTAGTAGAAATAGTATTAGTAGTAGTAAGAGTAGTAGTAGCAGTAGTAGTAGCGGCAATAACAACAACATAAGTTGTTGTACTAGTAGTGGTGGTTGCAGTATTAGTAGCCCCAGTAGTAGTAGTAGAAGTAGTAGTAGTAGTAGTCGTAGTTATAGCAATAATAGTGGTAATAGTAGTGGTAGCAATAGTAGTAGTGGTAGCTGTAACTGTAGTAGTAGCAACAGCAGTAACTGTAGTATTAGTAGGAGTCGCAGTAGTAACACTAGCAGTAGTTGTAGTAGCAGTAGTTCCGAAATCAGCAGTAGGAGTAGTAGTTGAAGTAGTAGTTGTAGTAGCAGTAGCAGTAGTTGTTGTAGTAATAGTAGTAGTAGTAGTGGTTGTAGTAGGAGTAGCAGTAGCAGTAGCAACAGTAGTAGCAGAAAGAGTTGTATTTGTGGTAGTAGTAGCAGTAGTAGTAGCAATAGAACTAGTGGATGTAGTAGTTTTAGTTGCAGTAGAAGTAGAGTAATAGTTGTGGTTGTAATAATAGTAGTAGCAGTAGTAGTTGTAACACCTGTATTAGTACTTGTTATAGTAGTAGTTGTAGAAACAGCAATATAGCTGTAGTAGTAGTAATGGTAGTAGTAGGAGTAGCACGACTATGATTACTGTGCCTACTATGATTAATACTACTACTCCTAATAGCACGACTATTACTACTACTACTATAATGACTTACTATTACTACTACAGCTACTACTATTACAAATACTTCAAAAACTACTACTATTACTTACTACTACTACTACTCCTAAAAATACTACACCTACAACTACTATAACGATTACTACTAGCACTACTCAAATTGCTACTACTACTACTACTAGTACTATTACTACTACTACTACTACTACAACAACAACTAGTACAACTACTACAACTGCTACTACTACTACTTCTACTACTACAACTCCTACCACTACACTATGTCTACTACTACTCCCATTACTACTTCTACTACTACTCTTGCTAATACTACTGCTACTACAACCAACTAATAATAATAATAATACTACTACTACCGCTATTGTTGCAGTTATTGCAATTGCTACTACTACCACTACAACCACATCTTCCACTGCTGCTACTACTACTACTAATACTAATACTTCTGCTGTTGCTACTAATGCAACAAGTGTTACCAATGCTACAACTGCTTCTACTGCGACTACTACTGCTATTACTACTGCTACTAGTACTACAACCACTTCCACTAGTTCTACTACTACTATGAATTCTAGTATGACTACAACGACAACTACGACTACCACTGCTACTACTACAAATACTACTACTATTAGAACTACAATCGCTAACAATACTGCTATTACTACTTGCACTACTATAGCTACTTTGCTACTACTACTACAACAACCACTACTAATGATACTACTATTACTACTACTATTGCTACTACTAATGCTACTGGTACTACTAACAAAATGACTATTGTCGCTACTACTGTAACTACAGCTACTGCTACTACAATGGCTACTACTACAATGAATATTACTACGACCACTACAACTACTACTACAACTAGTACTCTTACTATTACTACTACTATTACTACTACAATAACTATTACTACTAATACTACTACAGCTACTGCTGCTGTTGCAGCTACTGCTACTGTTACTACTAGTAGTACTAACTCTACGATTACTACTACTTTTACTACGATTGCTGCTACTACTACTCTTACTACTGCAATAAATACTACTAGGATTACTATTACTACTATTGCTTGCCTGCCTCGTCCTTCGACTCCGCAGCGCCGTCATCCGACTACTCCTACTGTGCCTACTACTACTACTATTCTTATCCAGACACTACTACTACTACTACTCCTACTACTACTACTACTACTACTAATACTACTACTACTGTTACTACTACCACTACTACTACTATTACTACTACTACCACTATCATTATTACAACAACAACTACTACTACTACTGTTACTACTATTACAGCGAATACAACAACTATTATTATTACGTCTATAGCTACTGCTACTGCTCTGACAAAGTCTGCAGCTACTACTTCTATTACTACTGTTTCTAATACTCTAGCTACTACTATTTCAGCTGTAGATACAACTACTACTGCTTCTACTACTACTGCTACTACAACTATTGTTACTACTACAATTAATACTACTACAATTACTATTACTACTATTACTAGCGCTATAACTAATACTACGACTACGACTACTTCTCTTACTACTATTGCTACTGCTACTACAACTCCTACTACTACTACTACCCCTCCTACTACTACTACTACTACAACAACAACAACAACTACTACTACTACTTCTATTACTACTGCTACTGCTACTGTTACTGCTGCTATTACAACTACTACTACTGTTGCTTCTGTTGCTACTACTACTACTACTACTAGGACTTCTACGACTACCTCTACTGCTTTTACTACTACTACTACTACTGCTGTTACTGCTGTTGCTGTTGTTGCTTCTACTACAATAACAATAAGCACTATTGCTACTACTACTGCTTTTACTACTACTGCTGCTACTGTGACTGCTACTATTATTGCTGCAGCTACCACAACAACAATTATTTCTACTACTAGTAGTACAACTACTGCTGTGGCAAGCACTACTACTGCTACTACTACTGCTACTGCGGCTACTACTACTACTATTACTGCAACTACTACTGCTGCTACTACTACTACTTCTACCACTACTTTTACTATTAATACCACAGCTCCTACTAATAATAGTACTATGTTGTTGCTACTTCTACTACTACTACTACTACTACAGCTACTGCTACTTTTGCTATTGCTACTACTACTACCATTACTATTGTTACTACTGCCACTACAGCTACTACGACTACCACCATTACTACTAACACTACTACGACAACCACTGTTATTGCAACTACAATAGCTACTACTACTGTTACTACCACTACTACAACAACTTCTCCAACTACTACTATTACGACTACTACTACTTCTACTACTTTTACTATTACTACTAATACTACTACCACTAGCAATACTACTACTACTACTAATAATGTTGCTGCTAATTCTACTACAACTACTACAACTACTACAACTGCTTCTACTGCCCTTGCTATGACTACTACTACTACTACAACTGCTACTACTAATGTTACTACTTCTACTATAGTTACTGCTGTTGCCAATGCTAATAGTCCTGATGTAGCTACTACTACTACTACTCCTACTAATACTGCTACTGTTGCTGCAACTACTACCACTACTACTCCTTGTAATACTACTACTATTGCTGCTGCTGCTACTACTACCACTACAACCCTTGCTACTTCTACGAATACTACTACTGCTACTACTATTGCTTCTGCTACTGCTATTACCTCTATTGCTACAACTGCTACTACTGCTGCTACTACTACTGCAGCTTCTTCTGCTACAACCTTTACTAGTATTACTGCCACTACTTCTGCTACTACTAGTAATACTACTACTACTACTACTGCTGCTGTTGCTGCTATTACAACAACAACAACTACTACTACAACTACTACTACGACAACTACTACATATTCTCCTACTTCTACTACTACAACTACAACAATTGCTACTTCTACTACTACTACTACATCTCCTACTACTTCTATTACTGTGAATACTACTACTACAACTATACTGCTACTATTTCTACAACTAATACTACTACTACGTTTCCAATAATAATAAGTACCACTACCACTCCTAGTACTAGGACTCCTGCTACTACTACTACTACGACTGCAACTACTACTACTACTACTACTACTAGTATTAGTACTACTATTACATCTACTACTGCTACTGATGCTACTACTACTATTGCCCCTGCTACTACTTCTACACTACTAATTCTATTACCACTACTCTTTCTACTGCAACTACTGCCACTACTACTATGACTACTACTATTACTACTACAGCTACTACTGCTGCTACCCCCTACTGCTACTACAACTACTACTAGTCCTACTGCTACTACTGCTACAACTGCTACCTTTCGTAATACTACTAGTACAGCTAAGACTACCACTATGACTGATATTTCTACTACTTCTACTACTTCTGCTGCAACAACTATTGCTACTAAAAATTCTTCGATGCATTTTCCAATGTGGCCGCTGCGAATGGATAAAAAAATCCACAGTCTCCTTCGAAATTTTTTTATGTATGCAGTCATCGAGTACTGTAAGCCGTTGACAGAGAAGATTTTCTCTCTCAGTCCGCCCATACAGTTCAGTTGTAGCACATGAATGCCAAAAAAAGTAGATGAGTCGGTTTCCGGCTGGCTGACATCCTAGCCGTAGGGCTTCGACTCCCCCATGATCTTCGCCTAAAGCCGTCATGCTATTATTTGTAAGAAAGTCGGGGTAAGGGAGTGTCCACCTTTGCTCCAAAAATCTCGGCCGGGTTTTTTTGTACGTAAAACTACAACTGTTTCTACTACTACTACTACTACTATTAGCTATTACCACCACATCTCATATTACCACTACTTCAGCTCCTACTAGTTCTACTACTACTACAACTACTACTACAGCTAATGTACTACTACTGCTGCTGCTACAACAACTACTACTAGTACTACTGCTACTACTACTGCTGTTACTGCCACTACAGGTACTACCACTACTGCTAGTACTATTCCTACTACTACATCTACTACTGTCACAGCTACTACTACTGCTACTACTGCTACTAATACTCCAACTAGTGCTATTACTGCTACTATTGCTGCTAACGTACTATTACTACTACTACTACCACCACCACCACCATCACTACTAATACTACTCCCACTTCTACTAGCACTACTACTACTGCTGCTACAGCTGCAACTACTATTTCTACAACTACTACTGCTTCTATTGCTGCAACTACAACTGCTACAAATACCACTGCAGCTACTACTATGGCTACGGGTGCCGTTGCTACTTCTACTACAACAATAACAACTATAGCTGCTACTACTATTATTACTACTACTACTATAACTACTACTACTACAACAACTGCTGCTGCTACTGCAATTGCGGCTACTACTACTACTACTACTACTGTTACAATTGATACTGCTACTTCTACTACCTCTGCTACAACTAGTACTACTACTACTACCACTACAACAAATGCCACTACTATTACTACAACTACAACTACGACTGCTACAAGCAGTATTACTGCTACTTCTATTGCTACTACTTCTGCTAATACTACAATTGCTAGGACTACTACTATTGATAACTACTACTACTACTACTACTACTACTACTACTACTATTGTTGTTGTTGTTGCTGCTACTACTAATACTATTGCTACTACTTCTACTACTACAACTAGTGCTACTACCCCTTTTGCTACTACCAGTACTACTACTTCTGCTACTATTAACTACTATACTACTACTTTTACTGCTGCTACTACAACTATTGCTATTACTACTACTACTACTACGATTGCTACTATTGCCACTGTTGCGGCTACCACTACTACTTCTACCACTACTACTGCTACTGCAACAACTAATACTTTTGCTACTACTGCTACTACTGCTACAACAGCAACTACTACTACCACTACTACTACAACTAGTACTACGACCACTGCTACTTGTACAACTACTGCTACTACTACTACTACTACTTCTTCTTCTTTTGAGGCTACTGCTACTACAACTACTGCTTGTACTACTAGTACGAAAACTGCAACTACTGCTGTTACTCCAACAACTGCTACTTCTACTACTACTGCAAACGTTAGAACTATCACTTCTCACACTACTACTACTACTTAGTTTACTACTACTTCTATTACTACTTCTACTACTTCTCATGCTAATACTACAACTACTACTGCCTAATAATAATAATAATAATAATAATACTACCGCTACTGTTGCAACTGCTACACTTGCTACTACTACCACTACAACTACATCTTCCACTGCTGCAACTACTACTGCTAATACTAATACTTCTGCTGTAGCCACTACTACAACAAATGTTACTATTGCAACTGCTGCTTCTACTGCTACTACTACGACTACTACTGCTGCTACTAGTACTACAACCATTTCCACTAGTTCTGCTACTACTATGACTTCTAATACAACAACGACTACAATTAGTACTACCACTGTTAATTACTACAACTACAATTGCTACCACTGCTACTATTACAATTTGCACTTCTACGGCTATTATTGCTACTACTACTACTACAACAACAACCACTACTAATGACACTACTACCACTGCTACCACTACTCTGACCATTATTGCTGGTACAACACGACTGCTACTGCTACTATTACTGCAACCACAGCTACTGCTACTACAATAATTACTACTACAACAAATACTGCTACAACCGCTGCAATTGTTACTACAACTAGTACTCTTACTATTGCTACAACTATTGCTACTGCAATAACTATTACTACTACAGCTGCTGCTGCTGCTACAATTACTGCAACTACTGCTACTACTGCTAAAATTACTACAACTGCTACTACTAGTACCACTACTACGATTACTACTACTGCTACCATGATCGCTGCTACTACTACTATTATTATTGCTATAATAGATACTGCTAAAATTACTATTACTACTATTGCTACTACTACTTCTACTACTACTACTAATACTACTACTACTGCTACTACTACTACTACTATTACAATCATTACTAGTACTACTACTAAAACTAACACAACTACTGCTCTGAAAAATTATGCAGCTACTACTTCTACTACTACTGCTACTACTACTCTAGCTATTACAACTCTAGCTAGTACTACTTCTATTGCTGATACAAATACTACTACTTCTAGTACTACTACTACTGCTACTACTATTATTAGTATTACAATTAATACTACTATAATTACTATTATTACTATTACTACTACTAATACTTCTACTGCTACTACTACTAATACTACTACGAATACTGCTACTACTACTACCATTACTACTACTACTTCTACTACTACTACTACTACTTCTTCTTCTTCTACTACTACTACTTCTTCTTCTTCTACTACTACTACTACTACTATTACTACTACTACTGCTGCTGCTGCTGCTGCTAATACTACTATTACTATTTTTGCTTCTACTGGTACTACTAGTGCAACTGCTACTACTACCACTACTGGTACTCCTACTTCTTCTGCTACTACGGCTACTTATCAAACTAGTACTACTACTGCCACTGCTACATCTAATACAACTATCGCTACTATTATTACGTCTACGGCTACTACTACTACTCCAACAAATTCTGCAGCTACTACTTCTATTACTACTTCTACTACTACTCTAGCCGCAACTACTTTTGCTACTGCTACTTCAGATACAACTACTATTACTTCTACCACTACTACTACTACTACTACCGCTACTATGACTACTCATCATAATACTACTTTTATTACTGCTACTACTACTATTGCTACAACCACTATTGCTACAGCTACTATTGCTACTACTGCTAGGCTAATAGGACTAGTACTACTGCTACTGCTACTATAGCTACTACTAATGCTTCTGCCACTTTTGCAACTGCAACAACTACAACTACTACAACTACTGCTACCACTACTACTGCTACTATGAATCTGAATACGGATGTTGGTACTAATACTGCTATTACTACCGCTACTACTAGTACTACTACTACGGCTACTCCTACACTACTACTGCTACCGCTACTACTTTTGCTACCAATGCTACTACTACTTCTACAACAACAATTCTTACTACTACTTCTATTTCTACTACGACAACAATTTCTACTACGACTACTACTACTACCGATGCTCCTACGACTAGTAGTACTACTACAAATGCTTCCAAAACTACTACTACTACTCCTACAGCTAATACACCTCAAACTACTACAACAACTACTACTATCACTACTCAAACTGCTACTACTACTACTGCTACTACTACTATTACTATTACTACTACTACTCCAACTAGTACAACCAGTACAACTACTGCTACTACTACTTCTACTACTACTACTCCTGCCACTACTACTACTAACACTCCCACACCTACTACTACTACTACTACATCTACTACTAATCCCATTACTACTTCTACTACTCTCATGCGAATACTATTGCTAGAACTACAGCCAACTAATAAAAAAAAAAATAATAATAATAATACTACCGCTACTGCTGCAACTGTTGCAACTGCTACTACTACCACTATAACTACATCTTCCACTGCTGCTACTACTACTACTAATACTAATACTTCTCTTGTTGCTACTACCACAACAAATGTTACCAATGCTACTACTACTTCTACTACTACTACTACTACTATTGATGCTGCTACTAGTACTAGAACCACTTCCACTAGTTCTGCTACTACTATGACTTCTAGTACGACTACGACTACAACTACTAGTACCACCGCTACTACTACAAATATTACTACTACTACTACAACTACAATTGCTACCACTACTTCTATTAATACTTGCACTACTATGGCAACTATTGCTACTACAACTACTACTACAACAATCGCTACTAATGACACTACTACCACTACTGCCATAACTACTACTACTTTGCTACTACTACTGCTACTGGTACTACTACCAAAATGACTAATTTCGCTATTACTGTAACTATAGCTACTACTAGTACAATGACTACTACTACAATGAATACTACTACGACCTCTACAATTGCTATTGCAACTAGTACTATTACTTTTGCGACTAATATTGCTACTGTTACTTTGCTACTGAAATAACTATTACTACTACTACTACTACTACTATTGCTGCTTCAGCTACTACTGCTACTGCTGCTACAATTACTACAACTACTGCTACTACTACTAGAATTACTACAACTGCTACGGCTAGTACTACTACTACAATTACTACTAATACTACCATGATTGCTACTACTACTACTATTATTAATTCTACAATAAATACTACAACAATTACTATTACTACTATTGCTACTACTACTACTTTTAAAACTACTACTACTACGACTACTACTACTACTATCGCCACCACCACTACTACTACTATTACTACTACTACTACTACCATTATTACAACCACTACTTCGACTACTACTACTACTATTACTACTACTGCAGCTAATACAACTTCTGCTATTAACATTACGTCTACAACTACTACTACTGCTCCAAAAAATTCTGCAGCTACTACTTCTATTACTACTGCTACTACTTCTGCTACTGATACAACTACTACGACTTCTACTATAGCTACTACTACTACTACTACTATTACTATTGTTACTACTGTAATTAATACTACTACAATTACTATTACTACTATTACTACTATTACGAATACTACGACTTCGACTACTACTCTTACTGCTATTGTTACTGCTACTACAGCAACTACTACTACTACTACCACTCCTTCTCCTCCTCCTCCTACTACTACTACAACAACAACTACTACTACTTCTATTGCTACTACTACTACTACTTTTACTACTACTGCTGCCACTACTACTGTTACTCCTACTACTACTAATACAACTATTACTATTATACTATTACTACACCTACTACTACAACAACGACTACTTATGCCACTACTACTACTACTACTATTACTACAACCACTACTACGACAACAACAACAACTTCTAATACTACGACAACTATTACAACTACTGCTGTAGCTACAACTACTACCAGTACTACTACACCTACTACTTATCTTACTACTACTGCTGCTACCACAACTATTGCTACTAGTGCTGCTGCAGCTTCTACTACGACTACTATTTCTACTACTACAACTTCTACTACTGCTACTATTACTGCTGCTCTTACAACTACTACTACTGTTGCTTCTATTGCTTCTACTACAACTACTGCTACTACTACTACTACAACTACTTCTACTACTACTACTACGATTGCTACTGGTATTACTACTATTACTGCTACTATTACTACTATTACTGCTATTGCTACTATTGCTACTGGTATTACTACTATTACTACTATTACTGCTACTACAACTGCTACTACTACTACGATTGCTACTGCTATTACTACTATTGCTACTGGTATTACTACTATTACTACTATTACTGCTACTACAACTGCTACTACTGTTGCTGCAACTACCACAACAATAACTACTGCTACTCCTATTAGTACAACCACTGCTGTGGCAAGCACTACTAATACTACTACTGCTGCTACTACTATTACTATTGCTGCTACTACTACTACTACTATTGCTGCTACTACTTCTACCACTACTGTGACTACTAATACTACAGCTCCTACTAATAATGCTACTACTGCTGCTGCTACTTCTGCTAGTACTACTGCTGCTGCTGTTGCTGCTACTACTGCACTACTACTATTGCTACTACTACTACTATTAGTATTGCTACTATACCTACTACTGCAACTACTGCTTCTACTACGACTACCCCAACTGCTACTGCTACTATTACTACTGCTACTGCAAATACCGCTTCTGGTATTGCTGCTACTTCTGCTACTACTACCCCCACAGTTACTGCTACTATTACTATTATTTTAACTACTACTACTTCTACTAATACTGCTACTGCTGCTACTACTGCTGCGACTGTTACTAGTACTACTATTGCTACTACTGCTACGACGGTTACTACTACTACTATTGCTACTACTGCTAGTATTGATACTACTGCAACTGCTGCAACTACTACTACTGCTATTGCTACTACTGCTACTAACGCAATTACTTCTACTACGATTAATACTACTACTACTAATGCTACTACTACTGCTACTACTACTGCTTCTACTGCAACTAATTCTTTTCCTACTACTACTACTTATGATACTACTACTGTTACTACTACTACTGCTACAGCTACAAAGAGTACAACTACTGCTCTTACTACTGCTAATGCTACTACTACTATGACTGCGACTACTACTACCACCACCACCAGCAGCACCACCACCACCACTACTACTACTACTACTATTACTACTACTACTACTATTACTACCACTACTCCTACTACTACTACCTCTGCTGCTACTCCTATTACTTCACCTACTGTTCCTAATAGTACTCCTACTACTACACCAACAACTACTACTAGTAGTACTGCTGCTATTACTACTATAACTACAACTACTACTACAACAACAACAACCACTTATATTGCACCTGCTAATGCCACGACTGCTCCTAGTACTATTACTGCTAATACACCTACTACAACTACTACTATTACTTCTATAACAACTATTATTGTTACTACAACTACTACAACTACCATTACTACTGCTACAATAACTATTACTACCGCGACTACTTCTACTACAGCTACTACTACTACTACTAGTACTACTTCTTCTTCTATTGCCATTACTGCTGCTGCTACTAATACTACTAGTTCTACTACCATTACCACTACTACTACTACTATTGTCATTACTACTACTACTACAACAACTACTATTACTACGATTACTACTTTTGCTACTATTGTTAGCACCACCACTACCACTACTACTACTACTATTACTACAACTTTTGCTACTACTGCTACTACAACTACTTCTACTACTACTCCTACTACTACTACTATGGCTACTATTACTACTATTATTTCTACTGCTACTCCTACTGCTATTACTAAAGCAACGACTACTCCTCCTACTACTACTATTACTTCTACTACTATTACTACTATAACTCCTCTTACATATACTACTTCTACTACTACTGCAACTATAGCTACAATAACTACTACTACTTCTACTATTACTTCTTCTTCTACTACTACTACTAAAACAAAACTACATCTAGTGCTGTTGGCACTACTAGAAGCACTACAACAACTACATTTGCGGCGACTACTGCAACTACTACTGCTACTATTGTTGCTGCTGCTATTACAACTTCAACTACTGCTACTGCTCTTGCAACAACAACTACTATTACTACTACAATGACCACTACTACTACTACTATAAGTATTACAACTACAACTACTGTGACAACAACAGCAACTTCTTCCACTACTACTACTAGTACTACTTCTACAGCTGCTACTACTACTACAACAACAACTATTACACTAGTAAAGTTAATACTATTACTACTGCTACTTGTACTAGTACTGCTATGACTATTACTACTTCTACCACTATTATTACTACTACTACTATTACTTCTAATGCCACTACTACTACTACAACAACTACTACTACTACAACTACAACAACAACTACTACTACTACTACTACTATTGCTAATACTACTACTACTACTATTGCTACTTCTACTACTATTACCACTACTACTATTGCTACTACTACTCCCTACTCCAACTCCTATTGCTACTACTGCTCCTACTACCACTACTACTCCTACCACTACTACTACTGCTGCTGCTGCTGTTGCTACTACTACTATGTCTACTGCTACTGTTACTATTACTATAACTACTACTCCTACTACTACTACAACTGCGACTACTACTACTATATTGACAGCAACAACAACAACTACTACTACAATTAATACTGCTACTGCAGCTACTACTACTAGTACTACTACTACAACTATTATTACTACTACTGCAAGTACTACTATTAGTACTACTATTATTTCTATTCTGAAACTACTGCTATTAATCCTAGTACTACTACTCCTCCTCCTCCTCCTCCTCCTCCTCCTACTACTACTACTATTACTGCTACTACTTCTGCTCCTATTTCTCCTACTACTCCTACTGCTACCACAAATACTATTGCTACTACTACTGTTGCTGCTACTACTATTATTGCTATTTCGATTCCTACTGCAACTACCACTAATTGTACTAGTATTACTACTGCAGCTATTGCTACTACTAATACTACTACTGCCGTTGGTACTCCAACTACTACAACTATTGCTACTACTACTTCGACTACTATTCCTACCCCTATTACTACTCCTACTACTACAACAAGTACAAGTTCTACTACTACTACTACCGCTATTAGTGCTACTACAACAACAACTGCTACTACTAATACTAATACTACTACTACTACTTCTTCTTCAACTACTACTACTACTTCTACTACAACTATTACTATTACTTATGTTCCTACTACTATTACTGCTCCTCGTACTACTTCTAATACTACTGCTGCTGCTACTGCTACTACTACTATTGTGATTACCACTACTTCTTCTACTACTGCTACCACAACTACTACTCCTACAAGAACTATTGCTACCCGTACTACTACCATTACTACTACTAATACTACTATTACTACTACAACTACTCCTACTGCTACTACTTCTATTCCTATTACTACTACTACTACTCCTACTCCTACAACAACGACTATTACTACTACTATTACAACAATTAATACAAATTATCCTACTACTACTACTACTGCGTCTACAACTTCTAGTACTACTACAACATCGACTACTACTCCTACACCTACTACTACTATTACTAATGCTACCAATACTACTACTACTACTATTACTACTACTACTACTACTACTACTACTACTACTACTACTACTACTACTACTAATACTAATACTACTACTACTACTACTACTACGACTACAACTACTACTACTACTAAAAGGACCACCACTACTATTACAATGAGTATGACTACTACTACTTTTGGGACAACAA
Source organism: Trichopus zeylanicus subsp. travancoricus (assembly GCA_005019695.1). Lineage (NCBI taxonomy): Eukaryota > Viridiplantae > Streptophyta > Magnoliopsida > Dioscoreales > Dioscoreaceae > Trichopus > Trichopus zeylanicus. The sequence goes on from RXID01014746.1 coordinate 162,459, forward strand.
CAACTTCTACTACTACTACTACTAGTACTACTGATGTTGCTCCTGTTGTTGCTACTACTACTACTTCTACTACTACTACTACTACTATTACTACTATTTCTACTAATATTAGTACTACTAGTACTATTACTACGACTGAACTACTACTATCACTATTACTATTACTACTACTCCTACAACTACTATTATTACTAATACTTCTATTATTACAACCACAATGGCTACAACCTCTAAAACTACAACAACTACTCATAGTACTACTACTCCTACTACTACTGCTACTACTACAATTACTGCTACTATTTCTACTACTCCCAATCCTACTTTTTCTACTACTCCAACTACTATTATTACTACCACTACTACTACAACTGCTGCTGCTGCAACTCCTTTGACAACTGCTACTTCTATTACAACTGCTACTACTACTATTTCTATTTTCTACTCCTACAACTACACCTCCTACTACTACTACTAATCATACTACTACTACGACCACTATTACTACAGCTACTACAACAAATACTACTAATACTAATACTATTAATACTACTACTACTTTTATCACTACTACTGCTACACCAACAACTATTACTAGTTCTACTACTACTCGTACTCCTATTACTACTCCTACTAGTACAACAACAACAACTACTACCACCACAACAACAACTACTGCTACAGTTGCTAGTACTACAACTACTACTTATATTACTACTACTTCTACAATAACTCCTACTACATATACTTCTACTACTACTACTACTACTATGACTACTATAGCTACAACTACTACTACTTCAACTACCACTACTACTGCTACTACAACTGCCACTATTACTACTACTAATACTAGTTCTACTCCTACGACTACAACCACAACTCCTACTGCTACTACTACTACTCCAACTACTATGACTATTACTTCTACTACAATTACTACAAATTCTCCCACTACAACGACTAATGCAGCTACTACTACTACTACTACTACTACTGCTGCTGCTTCTACTACTACTACCACCACCACCACTACTACTGCTCCTACGACTACTACTACTACTACAGCTACAACTGCTTCAGCTGGTTTTTCTACCACTAATGCTGCTGCTACTGCTACTACTACTACTACAACTGATACTACTAGTACTACTGTGGCTGTTGCGTCGACAGCGACTAAGACTACTACCACTACTACTGCTACTACTAATATTACTGCTGCTCCTACAACTACTACTACTCCTACTACTTATCCTACTATTACTGTTGTTGCTACTACCACTACTACTTCTACTACTGCTATATTGTTACTGCTCCTACTACTAATACTAATTCTGCTACTAATACTACTAGTACTACTAATGCTACAGCAACTACTACAGCTGCTGCTACTACTACTTTTACCATTGTTGCTACTATTACTAATACTACAACTACTACTAGAACTTCTCCTGCTACTACAACTACTTCTTCTTCTTCTACTACTACTACTACTACTACTAATGCTACTACTAATACTGTTATTGCTTCTACTATTATAATAACAACTACTACTTCTGCTACTACTATTTTATTACTGTTGCTACTGCTACTACTATTGCTACTACTACTACCACTACTACTACTCCACCTTCTACTACTACTACTCCTACTAATACTACTAGAACAACTATTGCTACGACTACCAGCACTACTACAACTACTAGTACTACTAATACTACTGCTACTACCACTACTACTACTAATGTTGTTGCTATTGCCGCTGTTGTGGCTACTTCGATTGCTTCTACTACTGCAACAACTACTACAACAACAACTACTACTATTATGGTAGCTACTACTACTAGTACTATTGCTGCTGCTACTACTATATCACTACTACTGCTAAAGTAGCTACTACAGCTACTGTCACTACTACTGCTAGTACTACTGCTGCTACTACTGCTTTTGCTACTACTATTACTTCAACTAGTATGGCTACTGCAACTACTACTATAACTACTACTACTCCTATTACTACTACTACAATTACTACTACACCTGCTTCTGGTTGTACTTCTGGTACTGGCATAACTACACCTACTTCTCCTAGCACTACTACTACTACTACCACTACTTCTACTATTACAACTAGCAAAACAACTACTAGTACAACTATTGCTGCTGCTAATGCTTCTATAACTACTATTACTATAACTGCTTCTACTGTTGCTGCTACTACTACTACTACTACGGCTGTTGCTACTAATACTGTTACTACTGCTACTACTGCTACTATGGCTACTGCTGTTGATACAACCGTTGCTACTACTACTGCTACTACTGCTACTATGGCTACTCTTGCTACTACTAATACTACAGCTGTTGCGACATCTACTACCATTATTACTCCTACTACTACTACTACTGCAACTACTGCCATCGCTACTATAACCCCTACTATTACAACTAATACTACTGCTGCTACTGCTACTACTTCTGCTACTACAATTACTACTGTCGCTATTGATGCTATTACTACTGTGTTACTACTTCTACTGCTTCTACTACAACTACTACTCGTAGTACTGCTACTACTTTTGCTACTAGCACAACTACAACAACGACTAGTACCACTACAGCTACTACTACTTTTGCTATTATTGCTACCACTCCTACTACTACTACTACCACTACTACGGTGACGACTACTACTGCTACTACTACAACTACTACTACTGCAGCTGCTACAACTACTATGAGTAATACTACTATAGCCATTGATGCTGCTGCTGCTATTGCGGCTACTACTACTATTACTACGACTACTACTGCTACTGCCATTGCCACTACTATTGTTGTAACTACAACTTCCACTACTTCTACTTCTATAACTACAACAACTAGAACTACTACTACTACTACTACTACGACTGCTATCATTACTACTATTATTGTTGCTCCTACTACTTCTACTACTAATCCTTGTACTATTACTACTGCTACTACTACTAGTACTACTACTACTACTACTAGTACTATTGGTACTACTGCTACTTTTGTTTCTCCTATTGTGGCTATTAACACTACTATTGCTACAGCTACAGCTACAGCTACTATTGCTACTACTTTTGCTATAGCTACTGCTGTTACTACTTCTACTGCTACTGCTACTTCTCCTATTACTTCTTTTACTGCTACTATTACTACGGCAACTCTACTGCTAGTGCTTTTACTACAACTATTACTATCACTTCTACTACAACTACCACGACTACTACTACTGGTGCTACTACTACTACTTCCACTAGTATTACTATTAGTACTAATGCTTCTTCTACTACTGCTACTGCTACTACTATTGCAGATACAAGTACGACTACCACCACTACTACTATTTCTACTACTCCTGCTACTATGGCCATTCTGGCTACTACTACTATTGCTACTACTGCTACTACTACTATAACTACTACAATTGCGAGTACTACTACTGCTACAACTACAACTACTACACCAACTTCAACTACTACTTTTGGCCCAATAACAAAAACTACAACCTCTCAAACTACAATGACTCCTGCTACTAGTACTACTGCTACAACTACTATTATTGCTATTACTAGTACTACTTCTACTACAACTACTTCTAGTACTACATATGCGGCTTCTACTGCTATAGCTACTTCTACTACTACTGCTACTACTACTACTACTATAATTACTACTACTACTATTACTACTGCCACTACTACTACTTTTGCTACAACTCCTACTACTACTCCTACTACTACAACTGCTCCAACTACTACTACTACTACTCTTAGTGCTACCACTTCTACTATTACTTCTACTACTACTACTACAACTATTACAACTACTTCTCCTAGTCCTATTACTACTCCTACTACTACTCCTACCACTAATACTACAACTAACACAGCTACTACTCTAACTACTACAACTACTACTATTACTATTACTACTACTACTCGTACTACAATTACAAGCACTTCTACTACTATTATTGTTACTAATACTGTTGCTACTATTACTGTTACAAGTACTACTACTATTAGTAATACTACTACTACTACTACTTCTACGACTACTAGTATTGCTACTAGTGCTACTACAATAACTACTTCTAGTACTACTACAGCTACAGCTAATACGACTGCTACTACTACTACAACTACTAATCTAGCTACAACTGCTACTCCTGCAACTAGTATAACAACAACTACTACTACTATTACTGCCACTAATAATAATAACAATCCGACAACTACTACTTCTACTACTACAACAATGACTACTACAACTACAACTACTACTATCAGAACTACAACTACTACTATAGTTGTTACAACAACAAGTACTACCACTACTATTGCTGCTACCACAACGACGACTACTGCTACTACTGCTGTTACTACCACTACAAGTACTCCTATAGTAGCAACTACTACTACTACTATAACTACTACTAATACTAATACTCCTACGACTACTACTACTGCTTCTCCTGCACTACTACAACTCCTACAACTACCACTATTAATACTATTACTATAATTAATACAAATTCACATACTACAACTACAAATACTGCTACTACTACAGCTCTTACTACTACTCCACTACTTCTACTACCACTAGTACTAATACTACTGTTACTACTACTACTACAGCAACTAATACTACGATGACTACTACTACTACTACTGCTGTAACTACCGTTACAGCTACTACTACTACTACAGCTACTACTACTACAACTACTACTAATACTATCATTACTATTACTACTACTGCAGCTACAACAACAACAACAACTACTACTACTACTACTAATACTACTACTACATCTACTACTACTACTACTACTACTGCTACTACTAGTACAACTACTACCACTACTCCTCCTAGTATTACAACTATGACTATTATAATTCTTACTACAACTGCCGCCGCCACTACCGTAACTATCAGTACAACTACTACAACCACTACTACTTTGACTACTACTAATACTGCTACTCCTACTACTACAGCTGCTTCCAATAGTACAACAACTACTACTGCTACTACTATTACTACTAGTACTGCTACTACTATAGCTACTACTACTAATACGACTACTACGACTACAACGCCTGCTACTACTATGGTTACTACTGCCAATACTACTGCTACTACTACAACAACTACAAGAACTAGTGCTACAATGTCAACTACAACAACAACAATTACTACGAATACCGCTACTGCTACTACAACTATTACTATTACTAATACCACAACTATTGCTACTTCTACTACTACTATTGCTATTACTACTGCTACTACTATTACTCCTACTACTTCTGCTACTCCTACTGCTGCTATTTGTACTACAACTACTACTAGTACTGTAGCTGCTGCTGCTACTACGACTACTTCTAGTACTAGTACTACTACTACTACAAATACTTTTAGGCCCACAACCATTACTACTTCTACAACTGCAACTATTTCTACTACTGCTAGTACTCCTAATACTCCTACTAGAACTGCTTGTATTGCTACAACTACGACTATTACACCCACTACTACTACTATTACTACTACTATTACTATAACAATTATTACAACCACTTCTGCTCCTACTACTAGTACTGCTACTGCTGCTGCTGCTACTACTACTACTACTACAATTACTACTACTACTGCTACTTCTACAACTGCTACTACAACTACTATTTCTGCTCCTACTACTATTACAACTTCTACAAAGTATGGCTATTACTACTACTTCTAGTACTCCTAATACTCCTACTACTACTACTTCTATTACTACAACTACGACTACTACACCTACTACTACTGCTATTATTACTACTACTACTACTATAATTATTTCTACTTTTGCTACTACTATTACTAGTACTACTGCTGTTGCTGCTACTGCTGCTGCTGCTAATACTACTAGACTATTGCTACTACTATTATAACTACAGCAGTTACTACTAGTACTACTACTACTACTAGTAGTACTACTACTACGACTACTGCTGCTGCTACTACTACTACTACTATTACTACTACTACTACTAGTACTACTATGACTATTACCATTGCAACTTCTGCTATTACTACTATTACTACTGCCACTACGACTAATACGACTATAAATACAACTGCTGCTGTTGTTACGACTATTACCATTGCAACAACTGCTAATACTACTATTAAACTACTTCTGCTACTACTACTACAACTGCTGCTGCTGTTAGTTCCCCTTTTACTACTACTACAAGACCTACCGCTACTAGTATTGCTTCTATTATGACTATCGCTGCTACTACAACTTTCACTACTATTACTAATGCTACTACTATTACTAATACTACTACTATTACTACTGTGCTACTACTACTGGTACAATTACTACTACTTCTATTGCTAATACAACTACTGTTGCTACTGCTGCTATTGCTACTACTACTTTCCCTACTACTACTGCTGTTGTTGCGACTCCTACCACTCCTATTACTACTACTACTACCACTACTGCTGTTGCTGCTGCTACTACTCTCAATACTATTGCTGCTGCTACTACTACTGTTGTTGCTCTGACTACTACTACTACTATAGTTACTATTGCTAGTACAACAACTCCTACAGCTGCAGTAGCAACTGCTGCTGCTTCTACTGCCGTTGCTGCTACTGCTGCTTCTGCTACTGTTACTGCTGCTGTTGTTGCTGTTGTTGTTGTAGTCATTGCTACTACTACTACTCCTACTTTTGCTACTACTGCTTCTTGTCATACTATTGCCACTACTAATGCTGCTACTTCCACTACTTCCACTACTAGTACAACAAGTACTACATTTGCTTCTACTACTATAGTTACTACTACTACCACTATAACTACTACACATACTGCTACTACTACTACTACTTCTGCTACTACAACTACTTCAACTACAACTACTACTACAACTGCTACTTCTACTGCCTCTATTGCTACTACTACAAGAACTCATACTGATACTACTACTAGTCCCCCTACTACTACTACTACTACTACTAATACTACTACTAATACTACTACTACTACTACCACCACCACCACTATATATTTGTTACAACTACTTCTACTACTATTGCACCTATTACTACTATTACAATTACTACTACTACTACTAATATTACACCTATTACTACTAACACTATTACTACTACTACTACTAATATTATGACTACTATTCCTACTACTACTACTAGTACAACTACTACTATAGCAATTACTATTGTTATTGCAACAATTATTGCTACTACCACCACTACTACTACCACTACTGCTACTACCACCACTGTTAATACTAGTGCTGCTACTAGTTCAAATATTACTCCTACTACTGCTACTATTCCTGCCACTTCTTCTACTATCAATACCATTTCTCCTATTACCACCCCTACTCCTACAACAACTCCTATTACAATTACCAAAACTACTACTACTACTACTATTACTACTACTTGTACTGCAATTCCTACAACAACGACAACAACAACTACTACCACTAATACTACAACAACTACTACTATTACTACTATAACTACTACTACTAATACTAATACTTCAACTACTACTACTACTACTACTACCACTACTACTACTACCTCTACTACAATAGCTACTTATATAGTTACTACTACTTTTGATACTACTACTACTAGTACTAGTATTACTACTACTACTACTTCCACTACTACTACAACAACAACAACAACAACAACTACTACTACTACTACTACTCATACAACTACTACCCCTACTACCACTACAACAACTGCTACTACTACTACTGCTACTACCTCCACTACTACTATTAGTACTACGACACCTACTATTTCTACTACTACGACTACTACTTCTACTAATACTACTCCACCTCCTCCTCGCTCCTCGACTGCTACTTCTGCTACAACAACTACTACTTCTATTTCTACTACTACCACTACTTCTATTTCTACTACTGTAGCTACTGCTGCTTCTACTACTATTATGATTACTACTGTTGCTGCTACTACTACTACTTCTACTACTGCTACTATTGCTACTACAACTACCTCTGTGACTACTGCTACTTCTACTATTACTACACTACTACTACCAGTTCTATGACTACTACTACTACGATAACTACTAAAACTACTCCTATATCTACAATTACTATTGCGACTACTACTACTACTACTACTTCTACGACTACAACTTCTTCTATTGCTACTACTTCTACTACTACTACTTCTACTACTACTGTTGCTACAACTACAAGTACTCCTTCTGCTCCTACTACCACTACTACTAGTACTCCTGCTACTGCTACTGCTACTGAGACTTCTACTACTACCACTACTATTACTACTATAACTACTTCTACTACGACTCCTCCTACTAATTCTACAACTACCACTGCTACTACAGCTACTGCTACTACTATAACTACTATTACTACTACTAATTCCACTACTAGTACTACTTCTACTACTACATATACTGCTTCTTGTGCTACAGCTACTTCAACCTCTACTACTCCTACTGCTACTACTACTACTACTACCACCACCACTGCCGCAACAGCTATCGCTACTTTTATTACTACTATTACCACTATTACCACTGCCACTACTACAAGTTCTGCAACTGCTCCTCCGACTACTACTACTACTACTACTGCTCCAACTACTACTACTACTCTTATTACTACCACTCCTACTATTACTTCTACTACTATTACTACTATTATTACTACAGCATCTCCTAGTCCTATTACTACTCCTACTACTACTCCAAAAACTTGTGCTACTACTAATACTGCTACTGCTCTAACTACTACTACTACTCTTACTACTACTATTACTACTGCTAGTACTACTCCTATTACTATTACTACTACTACTCCTACTACAACTACTAGCACTTCTACTACTATTACTGTTACTAGTACTACTACTACTATTACTATTACAAGTACTACTACTACTACTACTACTTCTACTACTGCTACTAGTACTACTACAATAACTACTTCTAGTACTACTGCTAATGCTCCTACTAATACGACTACTACTACTACTACAACTACTAATCCTACTACAACTGCCACTCCTGCTACTAGTACAACAACGGCGACAACTACTACTATTGCTAATAATAATAATAAAAATAATAACAATACAAGAACTACTACTTCTACTGCTACAACTACGACAAATAAAACTACAACTACTACAATGACAACTACAACAACAACTACTACTACAATAACAACAACAACAACTACTATGACTACTCCGACTACTACTACTGCTGCTGCCACTACCACTACAAGTTCTCCTACAGGAGCTACTACTACTTCTACTACTACTAATACTACTATTAATACTACTACTACTCCTACGATAACTACAACTACATCTACTACACTACTGCGACTCCAACAATTACCACTATGAATGTTATTGCCAAAATTAATACAAATTCACCAACTACAACAACTAACACTGCTACTACTACAACTCTTACTACTACTCCACTACTTCTGCTACCACTAATACTAATACTATTGTTACTACCACTGCTACTACTACTGCCACGACTACTATGACTACAACAACCACCACTATTGAAACTACTGCTACAACTACTACTACTACTCATATTACTACTACTACTACTACTACTACTGCAACTACTACTAATACTACCATAACTACTTCTGCTACTATCGCTACTACGACTACTACTACTACTACTACTACTACTGCTACTACTACTACTTCTACTACTACTAATATTGCTACTACTAGTACAACAACTACCACTACTCCTCCTAGTATTACTACTATGACTATTACAATTACCACTACTGCTGGCACTGCAACTACAACAACTACTGGTACTACTACTCCAACCACTACTACTTTGACTACTACTACTTCTACTACTTCGAACGCTAAAACTACTACTACTGTTGCTGCTACTATTACTACTCGCACTACTATTGCCGCTACTACATCAACTACAAGAACTAGTGCTACAATGTCAACTACAACAACAACTACTACTACTGCTGCTGCTACTACTACTACAATCATTGCTGCTACAGTAACTACTACTACTACCACTTCTACTGCTATTACTTCTACTACTACTACTTCTGCTACTGCTACTGCTGCTACGTCTACTACTACTACTGCCAGTACTACTACTACTTGTACTACAATTACTACTACTACTACTGCTGTTGCCACTACTACTACAATTACTACTACAACTACTTCTACTACTACAACGACTTTTAGGCCGACAACTATTACTATTTCTACAACTGCAACTCTTTCTACTACTACTAATACTCGTAATACTACTACTACAACTGCTTGTATTATTGCAACTACGACTAATACGCCCACTACTACTACTATTACCACTACTACTACTACAATAATTATTACTACTATGGCTACTCCTACTACTAGTACAATTGTTGCTGCTGCTACTGCTACTACTACTACTACTACTACTATTACTATTACCACTACTACTTCTACTACTTCTACTTCTACTACTGCTACTATTACTACTACAACTACTTTTGCTCCTATTGCTATTACTACTTCTACAAATTTGACTATTACTACTACTGCTAGTACTCCTAACACTCTTACAACTCCTACTACTACTTGTTCTATTACTACAACTACGACAACTACACCTACTACTACTGCTATTATTACTACTACTATAATTATTTCTACTTCGGCTAATACTACTACTACTGCTACTGTTGCTACTACTTCGAACTACTGCTACTACTTCTACTACTACTGTTACTACTATTATAGCTACTGCTGTTACTACAACAACTACTACTACTGCTATTACTACTGCTACTACGACTGCTACTACTACTACTACTACTACTACTACTACTACTACTACTACTACTATTACCATTGCAACTTCTGCTACTACTAATATTGCTACTACCACTACTACTAATACTGCTATAAATACTATTGCTGCTATTGCAGATAATGCTAATACAACTACTTTTGCTACTACTACTGCAACTGCTACTGCTACTGGTTCCACTATTACTACTAGTACAACCACTAACACTACTAGCATTGCTTCTATTATAACTGCTACGGCTACTGCAACTTCCACTACTATTAGTAATCCTACAAATACTACTATTACTACTCCTGCTGCTGCTACTGCTACAGCTGCTGCTACTACTACTACTGCTGCCACTACTATTACTACTGTCTCTCTTGCTGCTACTAGTGCTACTGCTCCTGCTACTGCTACAATTACTACTGCCACTACTGCTACTACTACTCCTACAACTTTCCTTACTACTACTACCACTGCTACTACTACTATTACTACAACTACTACAGCTACTGCTACTACTACTATTACTACAACTACTACTGCTACTACTGCTACTACTACTACTGGTCAGACTACTATTGCTGTTGTTGTGGCTGCTGATACTACTGTTGCTATTACTACTACTGCTGCTGTAGGTGCTATTGCTAATACACTAACTTCTACAATAGCTATTACAGCTACTACAACTACTAATATTACTGCCGCTACAACTGCTGCTGTTGCTGTTATTGTTGTTGTTGTTGCTGTAACTACTACTCCTACTTCTGCTACTACTACTGCTTCTACTACTACTGCCACTACTAATACTACTACTTCTACTCCTTCCACTACTAGTACAACTAGTACTACTTTTGCTGCTACAACTATAGGTACTACTGCTGCTACGATAACTACTACTCATATTGCTACTACTACAACTACCTATCCTACTACAACTACTTCTACTACAAATACTACTATAGCTACTCCTGCGACTACTCCTATTGCTACCACTAAAAGCACTCATACTGCTACTACTACGACTCCTACCAATACTACTACTACTAAGACTACTACTGTAGCTACTACTACCACTACTATATTTGTTAGTACTACTACTACTACTACTATCACACTTATTACTACTAATACTATTACTACTACTATTACAATGATTACTACTATTACTACTACTACTACTGCTACTACTAACATTACGACTACCATTCCTACTGCTACTAGTAGTATTACAACAACTACTACTGCAATTACTACTGTTAGTGTTGCTACTATTGCCACTACCACTACTGCTACTACCACTACTGCTACTACTACTACTACTGCTACTGCTACTACTGCTACTGCTACTACTACTACTACTACTACTACTACTACTACTACTACTACTACAACTACTAGTTCTAATATTACTACTACTGTGCTACTATTCCTACTACTACTTCGACTATTAATACCATTTCTTCTATTACAACCCCTACTCCCACACCAACTTCACTTAGAACTACTACAACTAGTACTACTACTATTACTACTACTACTTGTACCGCAACTGCTACAACAACAACAACTACTACTACCACTACCACTACCACTACTACTTCTACTACTACAACAACTACTTGTAAAATTACTACAGCGTTTGCTACTACTACTACTAGTACCACTACTATTACTACTACTACTACTCATACTACTACTACTACTCTTATTTCTACAACTACTACCCCTACTACCACTACAGCAACTAATACGACTACTACTACTACTTCTCCTCCTGCTATTACTACTACTACAACTACTATTACTATTACTACGACCAGCACTTCTGCTAATACTACTCCACCTCCTCCTCCTCCCTCTCCTACTGCTACTTTTGCTACAACAACTACAGCTTCTACTTTTGCTACTACCACTACAATGATAGCTACTACTACTACTACTGTTGTTGCGGCTACTACTACTACTATTGCTACTACTACTACTTCTACTATTGCTACTCTTGCTACTACAACAACTTCTATGACTACTGCTACTGTTACTACTACTTCACTACTACTACCACTTCTATGACTACTACTATTACTACAACTACTCATACAACCAAAATTACTACTTCGACTATTACTACTACTATTACTTCTACGAGTACAATGTCTTCTATTACTACTACTACTACTACTATTACTGCTACTTCTACTACCACTGTTGCTACAACTACAAGTGCTCCTACTGCTACTACAACTACTATGCTGCTGCTACTGCTGCTGCTGCTACTACTATGACTTCTACTACTACCACTACTAATACTACTACAACTACTTCTACAATGACTCCTCCTCCTGCTAATTCTACAACTACCACTGCTACTACAGCTACTGCTATGACTACGACTACTATTACTGCTACTATTGCTACTACTAGTACTACTTCCACTACTACATATGCTACTTCTACTACAACTACTACTGCTGCTACTACTACAAGTACTACTACCACTACAACCATAGCTATCGCTTCTTCTATTGTGACTACTGCTACTATTACTACTACTACTATTACTACTGCCACCACTACAACTTCTGCTACTGGTCCTACTACTACTACCACAACTACTGCTCCAACTACTACTACTGCTACTCTTAGTACTACCACTCCTACTATTACTTCTACTACTACTACTACTACTACTAATTCTCCTAGTCCTATTACTATTCGTAGTACTACTCCTTCTACTAGTACTACTACTAATACTGCTACTACTCTAACAACTACTACTACTATCACTACTACTATTACTTCTGCTAGTACTACTCCTATTATTATTACTACTACTACTATTAAAACTATTAGCACTTCTGCTACAATTACTGTTACTAGTACTACAATTACTATTACTATTACTAGTACTACTACTACTAGAAATATTACTACAATAACTACTACTTCCACAACTACTGCTGTTGCTACTAGTGCTACTACAATAACAACCTCTACTTCTACTACTATGACTACTACTACTACTACTGCAACTACAACTACAACTACTACTACTACTAATACTACCACTACTACTTCTACTACTATTGTTGCTATGACTACTACTACTACAACTGCTGCTGCTGCTGCTACTACTAATACTGCTACTTCTATTTCTACTACTACTACTGCTGCTACTATTAGTACAACTACTACCGCTACTCTTCCTAGTATTACTACTATGAGTATTACAATTACTACTACAGCTACCGCTGCCACTACAGCAACTACTGGTATGACTACTACAACCACTACTACTTTGACTACTACTACTGCAACTCCTCCTACTACTGCTGCTACTACTATTACTACTAGTACTGCTACTGCTATAGCTACTACTACTAATACGACTACTACTGCTACAACTCTGTCTACTACAATGGTCACTACTACCACTACTACTGCAACTACTACAACTACTATAAGAACTAGTGCTACAATGTCAACTACAAGAACAACTACTACTACTGCTACTGCTACTAGTACTGCAACTATTACTCTTACTAATACCACTACTATTGCAACTTCTACTACTACTGCTGCTGCTTCTCTTACTGCTACCATTGCTGCTACAGGAAGTCCTACTGCTACCACTACTACTATTATTACTCCTACTACTTCTTCTTCTGCTATTGCTACTGCTGCTACTTCTACTACAACTACTATTAGTACTGCTACTACTGCTGCTGCTGCTGTTGCCGCTGCAACTACTACGTCTAGTACTACAATGACTAGTTCTACTACTACTACTACAAGTACTTTTAGGCCAACAACTATTACTACTTCTACAACTACAACTATTTCTACTACTGCTAGTACTCCTAATACTCCTACTACAACTGCTTGTATTACTACAACTACGACTATTACACCCACTACTACTATTACTACTACTACTACTACAACAATTATTACTACTACTGTTACTCCTAGTAATAGTACTGCTGCTGCTGTTACTACAACTGCTACTCCTAGTAATAGTACTGCTGCTGCTGTTACTACTACTACTACAACAACAACTACTACTATTACTACTATCACTTCTACTACTTCTACTTCTAATACTTCTACTTCTACTACTCCTACTACTACTAGTACAACTACTTTTGCTCCTACTACTATTACTACTTCTACAAGTACGACTGTTACTACTAGTGCTAGTACTCCTAATACTCCTACTACAACTACTTCTATTAATACAACCACGACAACTACACCTACTACTACTACTATTGTTACAACAACTACTACTATAATTATTTTTACTTCTGCTACTACTACTACTGCTGCTATTGCTGCTGCTGCTGCTACTACTAGTACTGCTTCTGTTACTACTATTAGAGCTACAGTTGTTACTGCTATAATTACTACTACTACTACTACTACTGCTACTACTACTACAATAACAACTACTGTTGTTGTTGCTACTACTACTACTTCTGTTGCTGGTGCTATTACTATTACTATTATATCTGCTGCTGCAGCTGCTACTGTTGCCCCTACTACTGCTACAATTACTAATACTTCTACTGTTAATACAACTACTGTGGCTATTGCTACTGCAACTACTACTCCTACTACTTTCCCTAGTACTACTACCACAGCTACTTCTACTGCTGCTGCTACTGCTGCTGCTGTTGCTACTATTGCGGCTGCTACTACTTCTGTTGCTATTACTACTACTACTGCTGTAGGTGCTATTGCTAATACAACAACTCCTACTACAGCTGCTGCATCCACTACTATTACTGTTGCTGCTGCTATTGTTGCTTTTGTTGTTTTGTTGTTGCTGCAAGTACTACTTCTACTTCAGCTACTACTACGGCTTCTACTACTACTGCCACTACTAATGCCACTACTTCTACTACTTCCTCTACTAGTACAACTAGTACTACTTTTTCTGCTACTACTACAACTACTACTGAAGCTACTATAACTAGCACTCATACTGCTACTACTATTACTAGTTCTGCTACTACAACTACTTCTACTACAACCAAAAAAACTACTACAGCTACTACTGCTACAACTTCTATTGCTACTACTACAAGCACTCATACAGGTACTACTACCAATCCTACTAATACTACTACTACTACTACTATAACTACTACAACTACTACTACCACTATTATATTTGTTACTACTACTACTACTACTACTATCACACCTATTACTACTAATACGATTACTACTACTACTACTACTATTACACCTATTACTACTAGTACTATGACTACTACTACTACTACTACTACTAATATTACTACTACTATTCCTACTACTATTCCTACTACTATTACTACTACTACAACAACTACTTCAACTATAATTACTACTGTTATTGCTACTACCACCACTACTACTACCACTACTGCTACTACCACTACTACTACTACTACAACTGCTACTACTCCTACTACGACTACTGCTACAACTACAACTAGTTCTAATATTACTCCTACTACTGCTACTATCTGTACTACTACTTCTACTATTTATACCATTTCTCCGATTACAACCCCTACTCCCACACAACTCCTATTACAACAACAACAACTACTACTACTACTTGTATTGCAACTCCTACAAGAACAACAACTACTACTACTACCACAACTACTAGTACTTCTACAACCACAACAACTAGTACTTCAACTACTACTACTACTACCACCACAACCATTACTACTACAACTTGTACTACTACAACAACTACTTATACAGTTACTTCTGCTTTTGCTACTATTACTAGTACCACTACTACTGCAGCTGCTGCTACTAGCACCACCATCACCACCACTACTACTACTACTTCTACTACTACTACTACTACTACTAGTACTACTTCTACGCTTATTTCTACAACAACTACCCCTAGCACCACTACAACAACTGCTACTACTGCTATTGCTACTACTTCTATTTCTGTTATTACTACTACTACAACTACTATTACTGCTACTATGACTACTACTTCAGCTAATACTACTCCACCTCCTCCTCTTGCCTCTCCAACCCCTACTTATGCTACAACAACTATTGCTTCTACTTCTGCTACTACCACTACAACAACAGCTACTACTTCTACTACTATTGTTCTTGCTAGTACTACTATTATGACTACTACTGCTCTACAGCTACTACTACTTCTTCTACTGCTATTATTGCTACTACAACTACTTATATGACTACTGCAGCTGCTACTACTACTACACTACTACTACGACTTCTACGACTACTACTACTACTATAACTACTCCTACAGCTATAATTACTGCTCTGACAACTACTACTACTACTACATCTATGACTACAACTTCTTCTATTACTACTACGACTACTACTGCTACTTCTATGATTACTGCTACTACAACTACAAGTGCTCCTACATCTACTATAACTACTACTGCTGCTGCTGCTGTTGTTCTGCTACTACAACTACTAATACTGCTACAACTATTTCTACTACGACTCCTCCTCTTACTAATTCAACAACTACAACTGCTACTACAGCTACTGCCACTACTACGACTACTATTACCACTACTATTGCTACTACAAGTACTACTTCTACTACTACATATGCTGCTTCTACTGCTATAGCTACTTCTACTACCACTTCTACTACTGCTACTAATATTAATACTATTACCACTACTGCAATAGCTATCACTACTTCTACTCCTACTACTACTACTATTGCCACTACTACTATTACTACTGCCACTACTATTACTTCTGCTACTGCTCCTATTGCCACTCCTAGTACTACTCCTGCTACTAGTACTACTACTAATACTGCTACTACACTAACTACTACTACTACTATTACTACTGCTACTACTACTCCTATTACTATTACTACTTCTACTTGTACTACAACTACTAGCACTTCAAATACTATTACTGTTACTAGTACTACTATTACCATTACTGTTACTATTACTACTACTACAAGCAATACTACTACTACTACTACTACTTCTACTACTACTACTGCAACTAGTGCTACTACAATAACTACTTCTAGTACTACCACTACTGCTACTACTACAACTACTAATCCTACTAGAACAGCTACTCCTGCTGCTAGTACAACAACAACAACTACTACTACTGCTGCTACTAATAGTAATTATTAAAATAAAAATACGACAACTACTACATCTACTACTACAACTACTACTACTACAACTACAACTACAACTATGACAACTACAACTACTACTACAGCTGCTACAACAACAAGTACTACTACTGCTACTATAGCAACTACCACAACAAGAACCACTATGACTACTGCTACTACTATGACTACTCAAACTACTACTACTGCTGTTGCTACTACCACTACAAATACTCCTACAACATCAACTACTACTTCAACTACTACTAACACTACTAGTAATACTACTACTACTCCTACGACTACAACTACAGCTTCTACTGCGCTACTACGACTTCTAGAACTACCACTATTAATACTATTACTACAATTAATACAGATTCACCTACTACAACCACTAATATTGCTACTACTACAGCTCTTACTACTACTCCACTACTTCTACTACCGCTAGTACTAAAACTATTGTTACTACTACTGCTAATACTACTACTACTATTATGATGACTACTACTACTACTACTGCAACTACCGCTACAGCTACTACTACTACTATAACTACCCATGTTACTACTACTACAGCTACTACTACTGCAACTACTACAAATATTACCACTGCTACTTCTACAACTACTACTACTATTTATACTATTGCTACTACTATTTC
The DNA here is from genome assembly GCA_005019695.1 of Trichopus zeylanicus subsp. travancoricus. NCBI lineage: Eukaryota > Viridiplantae > Streptophyta > Magnoliopsida > Dioscoreales > Dioscoreaceae > Trichopus > Trichopus zeylanicus. Next base: position 181,227 of record RXID01014746.1, read on the forward strand.
TACTACTACTAATACTACTACTACTACTTCTACTACTACTACGACTACTACTAGTACAACTACTACCACTACTCCTTCTAGTATTACTACTATGACTATTATAATTACTACTACTGCTTCCACTACCACTACAGCAATTACTACTTTGACTACTAATACTACTGCTACTCCTACTACTACTGCTGCTTCCAATGCTGCAACTACTTCTACTACTACTACTATTACTACTAGTAATCCTACTAGTATAGCTATGACTATGGTTACTACTACCACTCCTACTGCAACTACTACAAGAACTAGTGCTACAATGTCAACTACAAGAACTACTACTACTACTACTACAACTACTACAACTATTACAATTACATACACCACTACTATTGCTACTTCTACTACTACTACCAGTGTTGCTACTACTACTACTACTACTACCACTACCACTACTATTACTCCTGCTACTACTACTTCTGCTACTGCTACTGCTGCTGCTTCTACTACTACTACTACTAGTACCGCTACTACTAGTACTACTACTACTACTACTGTTGATGATGCTGCTACTACTTCTAGTACTACTACGACTGCTTCTACTACTACTGCTACTACTTTTAGGCCTACAACTATTGCTACTTCTACAACTACAACTATTTCTACTGATACTAGTACTGGAAATACTCCTACTATAGCCGCTTGTATTACTACAACTATGACTACTATGGCCACTACTACTACTATTACTACTACTACTACAACAACAATTATTACTACTGCTGCTATTCCAACTACAAGTACAACTGCTACTGCTGCTACTACTACTACTACTACTATTACATCTAGTACTTCTACTACTTCTATTTCTACTATTGCTACTACTACTACTACAACTACTTCTACTCCTACTACTATAACTACTTCTGCAACTATGACTATTACTACTACTGCTAGTACTCCAAATACTCGTACTATTATTACTTCTATTACTACAACTATGACTACTACACCTACTACTACTACTATTAGTATTACTACTAATACTATAATTATTTCTACTTCTGCTTTTACTACTATTACTACTGCTGCTGTTGCTGCTGCTACTATACTACTAGACTACTGCTACAATTAGTACTACTACTGTTACTACTATTGTAACTACTACTGTTACTGCTATTATTACTACTACTACTACTACTACTACTACTACTACTACTAATTTAACTTCTGCTACTACTACCACCACTACTACTACAACACTACTACAACTCCTGCTACTACTAGTACTTCTACTACTTTTACAACTACAGTTACGATAACTATTAATACTACTACTATTACTACTACTAGTACTGCAATTAGAACATAACTACTTCTGCTGCTATTACCGATGCTACAAGTGCTACTACAACTACAGTAGCTGCGACTACTGCTACTACTATTGCTACTAGTACAGGTGCTGCTTCCCTTGGCATTACTACTACTGGCATTACTACAACTTCTGCTACCGCTGCTGCAACTACCGCTACTACTACTACTACAAGTATTACTATTATTGCTTCTACGACAACAACTATAACTTCTTCTACAAATACTACTAGTACTACTGCTACTGCTGCTATTACAACTACAACAACTACTACTACTCTACTACTTAAACTAATACTACTACTACTACCTGTACTACTAATACTTGTACTTCTACTACTGATACAACAACCACAACAACAACTACTACTACTGATGTTGCTGCTGCTACTCCTACTACTACTACAGCTTCTGCAACTAGTACTACTACTACAACAACTTGTACTACTACTACTTATTCTACTACTGCTACTGCTACTACTACTACTACTACAACAACAACAACAACAACAACAACAACAACTAATATTGCTACTACTGCCAATACTAGTATTACTACAACTTTTTCTTCAACTTCTACAACTACTATTATTACTAATACTACTATTATTACAACTACTACTGCTACTACAACTACTACTACTGCTATTACTCCTAGTAATACTACTCCTACTACTCATACTATTACTACTACTTCTATTATTGCTGCTACTTTTGCTACTCTATTGCTACTTCTCCTACTACTCCTACTCCTACTACAATTACTATTACTACTATTGTTGCGGCTACTCCTACTATTAGTCCTATTTCTATTACTACTGCTACTACCACTACTTCTATAGCAACACGTACTACTACTGCTACTATTGTGACTGCTATTACTAGTGCAACTACTGCTACTACTAATACTACTACTATTAGTACTCCGATTCCAATTACTACTCCGACTACTACTACTCCTCCTACAACTACAACTAATACTACTACAACAACAATTTGTACTACTACAACTACTTCTAAAACAACAACTACAACAACTTCTAATTCGACTACTACTACTACGACTATTTCCACTACAACAACTACTACTACTAGTACTTCTGCTACTGCTATTACCACATCTACTCGTACTGCACTACTACTACAACTACTGCTACTACAACCACTATTGCTACTTTTGCTACTACCACTGCGACCACCTCTACTCTTTCTACTACTACTAATGTGACAATTACTCATACTACTACTGCTACTACTTCTACTTTTCAACCACAACTACTACTACTTGAATTACTACTACTCCTACAACTACTACTATTAATATTTCTAATACTACTACTACAGCAACAACCACTACAAAATCTCCTTCAGCAATTACTACTGCTCGTATTACTACAATTAGTTCTACTAACACTACTGTTACTCATACGACTGCTACTACTACTCCTACTACTATGACTATTACTATGACTACTATAATTAATTCCGCTACTACTACTATTACTACTACTACTGTTGCTGCTACTGCTGCTCTACTGCTACTATAGCTACAACTACTAGAAATACTACTACCCCTACTACCACTATTGTTACTACTACTACTACGACTGCAACTAATACTACTATTGTTGCCTCTACTACTGTTGCTACTGCAACTACGACTACAACTACGACTACTACTACCGTTGTTGCTGCTGCTACCACTGTGACTACTACCAATATTGCAACTGCTACGACTAGTACTACTAGTATGACTATTACAACAACTACTATGTCTACTACAGCCACTACCGCAACAACTAGTACGACTTCTGCAACTACTGCTACTACTATTATAACTACTACTGCTACTACTTCTGCCACAATACTACTACTATTGCTACTACCATCACAACTACTACCACTACTACTACGACGATGACTGCTACTACTACTACGACTGTTACTACTACTACGACTGCTACTACTTTGAGTACTACTACTATTGCAACTACTAGTACTACAACTGCTGCAACTACTGCAACTAAAACTATTACTATTGCTAATTCCATGACTACTGCTACTGCTGCTACTACTACAACTACTGCAATCAGTACTACTACAACTACTTCTAAAACAACAACCACTTCTACTTCTAATTCGACTACCACTACCACTACTACTGCGATTACTTCCGCTGCTGCTACTGCTGTTGCTACTGCTCCCTGTACTACACTACTACTTCTACTACTACTACTACTATTACTACTACTACTACTACTACTACTACTACTACTACTATTACTACTACTACTACTACTACTACTACTAGTACTACTACTACTACTACTACTACTACTATTGCTACTTCGACTACTATTTCTGCGACTACCTCTACTCCTTCTATGACTATTAATGTGACTACTCCTTCTACTACTACTTGAATTACTACTACTTCTACAACTACAACTATTACTATTATAAAACTACTACTACAACTACTACCACTATGGCTACTACTTCACCAACTACTACTACTCGTACTGCTACAATTACTTCTATCGACACAATAGTTACTCATACGACTGCTACTACTAGTCCTACTACTATGGCTATTACTATGGCTACTACAATTAATACTACTACTACTTCTACAACCACTACTATCATAACTACTCCTCCTCCACCTCCACCCACTACTACTACTCCTACAACAACTACTACTACTGGTACCACTACTACAGTACTACCACTATAAATACTACTACCCCTACTACCACTACTGGTGCTGCTACTACTACTACTGCAACTAATACTGCTACTACTCTCTCTAGTACTGCTGTTGCTAAGACTACTACTACTACTACTACTGTTGCTACTACTCCTGCTGCTGCTACTAGTGCTACTACTTTAACTACTGCGACTACTACTAATATAGCTACTGCTACGGCTACCACAACTAGTATGACTATTACAACTACTGCTACGTCTACAACAGCCACTAGGACAACAAGTAGTATGACTTCTGCAACTACTACTACTACTATAACTATGACTACTATACTTATAACAACAACTACTACTACTTTTGCTGCAAAACTTCTACTCTTGCTGCTGCTGCTACTACTACTGCTACTACTACTACTACTACAACAACTACTATGACTACTACGACTGCTACTACTATTACTCCTGCTACTACTTTGAGTACTTCTACTATTGCAACTACTACTGCTGCTGCTGTTGCTACTATTATTGCAATTAAAACTATTACTATTCCTAATTTTACTACTACTACAACAACAACAACAACTACTACTACTACCGCAATTAGTACTACAACAACTACTTCTAAAACAACAACTACCGCTACCTCTAATTAGACTACAACTGCGACTACCTCTACTCCTTCTACTACTACTAAGGTAACTACTCCTCCAACTACTACTTGAATTACAACTACTCCTACAACTACTACTGTTACTATTTCTAATCCTATTACCACTACTACTGCTGCTACCACTAAGACTGCTCCTTCAGCAACTACTACTACTCGTACAACTACAGTTACTTCTACTGACACTACTGTTACTCGTGCAACTACTACTACTAATGGTACCACTACTACAGCTACTACCACTACAAATACTACTACCCCTACTACCAATACAGCAACTAAGACTGCAACTACTTTCTCTAGTACTGCTGCTGCTTGGACTACTACTACTACTACTACTGTTGCTGCTACTCCTGCTGCTGCTACTAGTGCTACTGCTTCTACTACTGCGACTACTACTAATACTGCTACTGCTACGGCTACCACTGCTACTATGATTATTACAACAACTACTACGTCTACTATAGCCACTACGACAACAAGTAGTACGACTTCTGCAACTACTACTACTACTATAACTATGACTACTACACCTACAACAACAACTACTACTACTTCTGCTGCAAAACTTCTACTATTGCTGCTGCTGCTGCTGCTACTACTACTACTACAGCTACTACAACTACTACTCCTGCTACTACTTTGAATACTACTACTATTGCAACTACTAGTACTACAACTCCAACTACTACTACTGCTGCTGCTGCTACTACTACTGCAACTAAAATTATTACTATTCCTAATTCTACTTCTACTGCAATAACTACAACAACTACTACTACTAACTCAATTAGTACTACTAGAACTGCTTCTAAAACAACAACTACCGCTACTTCTAATTTGACTACTTCTGTGACTGCCTCTACTCCTTCTACTACTACTAAAGTGACTACTCCTCCAACTATTACTTGAATTACAACTACTCCTACAACTACTACTGTTACTATTTCTAATACTACTACTCCTACTACCACTACGACTGCTCCTTCAGCAACTACTACTACTCATACGACTACAATTACTTCTACTGACACTACTGCTACTCGTACAACTACTACTACTACTCCTACTACTTTGACTTTTACTACGACTACTAGAATTAATACTGCTACTACTACCATTAGTACTACTACTACTACCACCACTACCACCACCACCACTACTACTACTACTCCTCCTCCTGCTACTGTTGTTGCTACTGCTATTGCTACTAGTGCTACAGCTTCTACTCCTGCGACTACTACTAACACTTCTACTGCTATGACGACTACTACTAGTATGACTATTACAACTACTACTACATCTACTGCAGCCACTACGGCAATAACTAGTACCACTTCTGCAACTACTACTGCTACTACTACAACAACGACAATTACACCTACAATAACAACAACTACTACTTCTGCTACAATACTACTACTATTTCTACTACTACTACTACTACTACTACTACTACTACTACTACTTCTTCTTCTTCTTCTTCTTCTTCTTCTTCTACTACTACTACTACTACTACTACTACTACTACAAGCACTACTAGTCTGAGTACTACGTCTATTGCAATTACTAGCACTACAACTGCAAATACTACAACTACAACTACTGCTATTGCTACTGCAACTAAAACTATTACTATTGCTAATTCCACTACTACTGCTACTTATACTACTACTACTACTACTGCTACTGCTACTGCAACTAAAACTATTACTATTGCTAATTCCACTACTACTGCTACATATACTAGTACTACTACAGCTACTACTACTAATGCCGCTACTGCTACAACTACTACTACCACTGCAAAAACTACTACAACTAAGACTTCTACTTCTCCTGCTACTACAACTGCTACTACTACTACTGCTGTTGTTACTAGTACTACTACTTGTACTCTTACTACTACCACTGCTGCTACTAATACTACTACTTCTGCTGCAGCTACTACTACTACCACTACTACTACTACTTCTACTACAGCTGCTGCTACTATTATTGTACTTGTAATAGTTGAAGGAGTAGTACTAGTACTGGTACTTGCAGTTGTAGAAGTAGTGTAGTAGCAATAGATGTAGCAGTAGTTGTAGAAGTAGGAGTTGTATAGAAGTAGGAGTTGAGGTAGTAGTAGTAGTAGTAGTTATAATAGTAGTAGCAGTAGTAGCAGCAGTTGTTATTATTGTTGTAGTAGTAGCAGAAGTAGTAGGAATAGTTGCAAGAGTAGTTGTATTAGTCATAGTAGTAGTAGTAGTAATAGTAGTAATAGTAGTAATAGTAATAGTAGTTGCAGTAGTCATGGGAGTGGTAGTAGTATTAGTAGCAGTGGATTCAGTCGAAGTAGTAGTAGTAGTAATAATTGTAGTATTAGTACTAATAGCTGGAGTGGTAGTAGTAGGAGTTGGAGTAGTAGTAGTATTAGTAAAAGTAGTGGTAGTAGTACTAGTAGTAGTAGTAGCAGCACGAATAAGAGTTGGAGTAGGTGTAGGATCATGAGTAGGAGTAGTAGTACTAGTAGTTGTTGTTGTTCTTGCAGTGGTGGTTGCCGCAGTTATAGTAGATACAATAGCAATATTAGCTGCTGCAAAAGTAGTAGCAGTGGTAGTAGTGGTAGTTGTAGTAGTAGTTGTTGTTGTATTAGTAGCAGTAGTTGCCATAGTAGTAGGAGTTGTAGTAGTTTTAGCAACAGTACTTTTATGAGTAGTAGTAGAAGTAGCTGGAGAAGGGGTAGGAGCAGTAACAGTAGTAACTGTAGTAATACCAGCAGAAGCAGCAGCAGGCGCAACTATAGTTCTTATAGTAGTAGAACTTGTAGTAGTAGTAGTAGTAGGGGTAGTAGTTGCAGAAGCGACAGCAGAAGTTGTAGAAGTAGCAATTGTAGTAGTAGTAGTAGTATTAGTAATATTAATACTAGTAGTAGTAATAGCAGTTGTAGTTGTAGTAGAAGTAACAGTAGTAGTAGTAGCAATAATAGTAGCTGCAGCAGCCACAGCAGTAGGAGCAGGAGCAGTAGGAGTAGTAGTACGAATAGGTGTAGGTGTAGGTGTAGGAGTAGTAGCCGGAGTACAAGTAGTAGTTGTAGTACTTGTAGTAGCTGCAATAGTAGCAGTACTAGTACTTGTTGTTGTTGTTATAGCAGTAGTAGTAGTAGCAGTAGCAGTAGCAGCAGTTGTTGGTAGTAGTAGTAGAAGTAGTGTTGGTAGTAGTAGCAGTTGTTGTAGGACTAGTATTACTAGTAGTAGTAGTAGAAGTAGTATTACTAGTGGTAGTAGTGGTAGTAGTAGTAGTAATAGTAGTTGTAGTAGTAATAATAGAAGTAGTAGTAGTTGTAGTGGTGGTGTTAGGAGGAGAGTAGTAGTAGGAGGAGGAGTAGTAGTAGTTGGAGGAGGAGTAGTAGTGGTAGTGGTAGTACTACTTTGCCTGAGTGGTAGTAGTTTTAGCAATAATAGTAGAAGTTGTCCGAGTAGTAGCCGTAGTAGTAGTAGTAGTAGTAAAAATCGTTATAGTAGTAGTGGTAGGAGTCATAGTAGTAGCAGTAGTTGTACTACTAGTAGCAGAAGCAATAGTTGTAGTTAGCAATTGTAGTAGTATTGGTAGTAGGAGTAGTAGTAACAGCAGTAGTGGTGGTGGTAGTAGTAGTAGTTGTCGAAGTACTAGTAGGAGTAGTAGTAGTAGTAGTTGTGGCAGCAATAGTTGTAGTTGTCGTAGAAATAATAGTAGTATTAGTAGTAGTGGTAGAAGCAGTAGTAGTTGTTATTGTTGTAGTAGTAGTAGTAGTAGTACTAGTAGTTGGAGTATTATGAGTAGCAAAAGTAGTAGTAGAATTAGTTGTAGTAGTAGTAGTAGCGGTAGTAGTGGTAGTAGTAGTAGTAGTGGTGGTGGTAGTAGTAGCAGTAGTAGTAGTGGTAGTAGTTGTTGTCATCGTAGTAGTAGTTATTGTACTTGTAGTGATAGTAGCAGTAGTTATTGTTATTGATGTAGCAGTAGAGTAGAAGTAGGACTTGTCGTAGTAGTGATGGTAGTGGTAATTGCTGAGGTAACAGTTGCAATAGCTGTCGTGGTAGTAGTAGTTGTAGTAGTGATAGTAATAGTAGTAATAGTAGTAATAGTCGTAGTCATAGTAGTAGTAGTTCTAGTAGCAGCTGTAGTAGTAGTAGTAGCAGTAGTAATAGTTATAGGACTTGTAGTTGTAGTGGGATTCGAGGTAGGAGTAGTAGTAGACGTAGTAGTAGTAGTAATAGTAGAAGCTGGAGTAGTAGTTGTAGATGTGGTAGAAGAAGTCGTAGTCGTAGTAGTAGCTGCAGTAGTAGTGGTAGACATAGTAGTAGTAGTAGCAGTAGTTATAGGAGTAGTCGCAGTTGCTAATAGAAGTAGTATTAGTAGGAGTAGCACTAGTGGTTGTAGTAGTATTAGTAGTAGTTGTAGCAGTAGTAGTAGGAGTAGTGGTAGTAGGTGTAGTAGGAGTAGGGGTAGTAGTAGTTGTAGTTGTACTAGTAGTAGTAGTCGTAGTAGTAGCAGTTGTAGTAGGAGTAGGAGTAGCCATTATTCACAAAAGTAGTAGTAGTAGTCGTTATTGCTGTAGCAGTAGTTGTTGTCCTACCAGCAGTAGTTGTGGTAGTAGTAGTAGTAGTAGCAGTAGTAGTATTCGTAGTAGTAGGAGAGGTTGTAGTAGTAGTTGTAGTCGTAGTAGTAGTAGTAGTGTTAGTACTAGTAGTAGTAGTAGTAGCAAAAATAGTTGTAGTAGGAGCTATAGTAGTAGAAGTACTTGTCGTTGTAGTAGTATTAGTAGTTGCAATAGTAGTAGTAGAGGTAGTAGGAGTAGCAATAGTAGTAGTTTACATTATTAGCCGTAGTAGTAGTAGAATTAGTAGTAGCAGTAGTAGTAATTGTAGTTGTTGTCGTAGCAGTTGTAGTCATTATAGTAGTAGTTGCAGTAGTAGTAGTTGTTCTTGTTGTAATAGTACTTGCGATGGTAGTAGTTGTAGTAGAAGTAGCAGTAGCAGTAGTAGCTATATTAGAAGTAGCAGTACTAGTAGCAGTAGTAGCAATGGCAACCACAGAAGCAGCAGCAGCAGCAATTATAATAGTAGTAGCTGCAGTAGTAGGAGTCCGAGTAGTAGTAGTAATAGCAGGATCTGGAGGAGTAGAAGTAGTAGATGTAGCAGTAGCCGTAGTAAACTTTGTGGAAGTACCCCTAATAGTAGTAGCAGAAATAGTAGTAGTAGTTGATGTAGTAGTCATCGTAGTTGTAGTGGTAGTGCAAGGAGTAGTTGGAGTAGTAGTAGCTGTAGTTATAGGCATAGTAGCAATTGTAGTAATAGTTGAAGTAGTAGTAACAGTAGCAGTGGTAGCTGTAGTTATAGTAGTGGTAGTAGTAGTAGTAGTAGCAATAGCAACAGTAGTAGTAGTCGTGGTAGTAGTGTTAGTAATAGTCGTCGTTGTAGTAGTAGTAGTAGTGTTTGTAGTAGTAGTAGTACTTATTGTAGAAGTAGTGGTGGTAGTAGTAGTAGTAGAAGTCGTAACGGTAGTTGAGGTTGTCGGTGAAGTAGTAGTAGCAACAACAACGATAGTAGTTGTAGTAGTTGTAGTAGTGGTAGCAGAAATAACAACAGTGGTAGAAATAGTTGTATAATAATAATAATAAAAATAATTAGTTGCAGTACTAGTAGAAGTAGTAGTAGTAGTATTAGTGGTATTAGGAGGAGGTGTAGTAGTTGTAGTAGTGGAAGTTGTAGTGGTAGTAGTGGTAGTGGTAGTGGTAGTAGTAGTAGCAGTAGTAGCAGCAGTGTTAGTAGTAGTAGTAGATCGAGTAGTAGTAAGAGAAGTAGTAGGTGTAGCAGCAGCAGCAGCAGTAGTAGTAGTGATAGCAGTAATAGTGTTAGCAATAGTGGTAATAGTAGCAGTTGTAGAAGTAGTAATATTTGCAATAGTAGTAGTTGTTGTTGCTATAGTAGTAGCAGTAGTAGTAGCAGTAGCAGCAACAGTAGTAGCTGTAGTAGTAGTAGTAGTAGTCATTGTAGTAGGTATAGCAGCAGTTGCAATAGTAGTTGTAGTAGTAGTAGTAATGATACGAGCAGTAGTAGTAGGCACAACAGTAGTCGTAGTAGTAGGGGTAGTAGTAGTAGCAGTAGTAGTAGTGGTAGTGGAAGCAAAAGTAGTAGTGGTTGTACTAGTAGTAGTACAAGTCTAGGTAATAGTAGTAGTGCCAATTACAGAAGTAGTTGAAGCCTAAGTAGTAGTTGCTGCAATAGTTGTAGTAGTAGTGGTAGTGGTAATAGTAGGAGAAGTAGTAGTAGTAGCAGTAGCAGCAATAGCTGCAGCAACAACAGTAGCAGCAGCAACAGTAGTAGTAGTAGCAATAGTAGTAGTAGCTCTAGCAGCAGTGGTAGCGCTAGTAGTAGTAGTAGAAGTAGTAGTCGAAGTAGTACCAGTAGCAAAAGAAGTAGTAGTAGCAGAAGTTGTAGCAGTAGTACTAGCCATAGGAGTAAGAGTTGTAGCAGTTGTTGTTGTAGTGGTAGTAGCAGAGCACGTAGTGGTAGTAGAAGTAGTAGTAGAACTTAGAGTAGCAGTAATAGTAGTAATAGTAGTAGCTGTCGTTGTAGTTATTGTAGTCGTAGTATTCATAGGAGTAGTGCAGGTAGTAGTGGTAATAGTAGTAGCAGCAACAGCAATAGCAGCATCAGTAGTAGTTCCAGGAGCAGCAGCAGTAGTTGTAGTAGTAGTAATATTAGTAGCAGGAATAGGAGTTGTGGCAGTAGTAGTAGCAACAGTAGTATCAGTGGTAGTTTTTGTAGCAGTTGTTTGAGTAGCAACAGTCGCTGTAGTAGTAGTTTGTTGTTGACGTAGTAGTAGTAGTAGTATTAGCCAAAATTGTGGTCGGAATAGATGCAGTAGTAGTAGTAGTAGTAGTAGAAGAAGAAGAAGAAGAAGAAGAAGCAATAGTAGTAGCAGTTGGAGTAGTAGGAGTTGTTGTTGTTGTTCTTGTAGTTGTAGTAGTAGTAACAGAAGTTGTAGCCGTAATAGTTGTACAAGTAGTGGAAGGAGTAGCAGGAGTTGTAGTAGGAGTAGTAGCAATTGTAGGAGGAGTAGTAGTTATAACAGTTATAGTAGTAGTAGTACTAGTAGTAGTAGTAGTAGTTGGAGTAGTAGGTTTAGCAATAGGAGAAGTAGATGTAGTAGTAGTTGTTGTTGTGGCAGTAGTACTAGTACTAGTAGTAGTAGCAGTAGCAGCAGCAGCAATAGGAGTTGTAGCAGTAATAGTGGTACTAATAGTAGGACTTGTGGTGGTAGTAGTAGTAGTAGCAGTAGTAGTTCTAGTAGTAATAGTAGTAGGACGAGGAGGAGGAGTAGTAGGAGTAGTAGTAGTAGTAGTACTAGTTGGAGTAGTTGTGGTTGCAGTAGCAAGAGTTGCAGTTGGGGTAGTAAGTGGAGGAGGAGGAGGAGGAGGGGGAGTTATTGTAGTAGTAGTCATAGGAGTAGTAGTATGAGTGGTAAAAGTAGCAGTAGTAGTAGCAATTGTAGTTGTAGTAGGAGTGGCCACAATAGCAGTAGTTGGGAGTAGTAACAATTTTAGCAACAGTGGCAGTAGTAGCTGTAGTAACAGTTATAGTAGCAGCATCAATGATAGTAGTAGCAGCAGAAGCAGCAGCAGTAGTAGTCGTAGAAGGAGTAGCAGCAGCAGCAGTAGTAGTAGAAGTAGTAGTTGTAGTAGTACTAGTAGCAGCAAAAGCCGTAGTTGCATAGTAGAAGTAGTAGTATTGGGAATAGTAGGAGGAGTAGTAGAAGTAGTTGTATTACTATTATTATTAGTCATAGTAGTGGTTGAAGTAGTAGCAGCAGTAGCAATAGTAGTAATAGTAGCAATAGTAGTAGCTGTAGTAGTTGTAGTCGAAGTAATAGCAGTAGCCGAAGTAGTTGTAGTAATTGTAGTAGTAGTAGGAGTAATAGTTGTAGTAGAGGTAGCAGAAATCGTAGTAGAAGCAGTAGTAGTAGTAGCAGGAGTAGTCTTAGTAGAAATAATAATAGTTGAAGTAGTAGCAGCAATAGCGGTAGTAGTTGAATTATCAGTAGTAGAAGTAGTAGTAGTAGTAATAGTAGTAGTACTAGTTGTAGTAGTAATCGGAGTAGTAGTAATTCTAGTACCAGAAGTAATAGTAAGTGTAGTTATAGGAGTAGGAGTTGGAGTATGAGTAGTAGAAGTAGCAATAGTATTAGTAGTACTAGTAGTAGTTGTTGTAGTAGTAGTAGTCATATCAGTAATAGAAGTAGTTGGAGTTGCAACTATAGTTGTAGCAATAGCGAAAGTTGTTGTAGTAGTAGTAGTAGCACCAGTAGATGCAGCAACAGTAGTAGAAGTAGTAGAAGTAGTTGTAATAGTAGTTGTAGTAGTTGTAATACAAATTGTAGTAGCAGTGGTAGTAGTAGCAGTAGTTGTAGCAGTAATTGGAGTTGGTGTAGGAGTAGGGGTAGTAGCTGTAGTAGTAGCTTGAGGAGTAGTTGTAGGAGTTGGAGGACGAGTAGTTGGAGTAGCAAAAGAAGTAGTAGTAGTAGTCTTCGCTATAGTAGGAGAAGTAGTTGTAGTAGTAGTAGTAGTAGAAATAGTAGTAGAAGCAATAGTAGCAATAGTAGTAATAATAGTAGTGGTAATGGTAGTAGTAATAGTAGTTGTAGTATTTGTAGTAATAGGTGTAGTTGTTGTGGTACTAGTAGTTACAACAATAGTAGTAGTAGTAGTTGTAGTAGTTGTAGTAGTAGTAGCATAGTTGTAGCCGCAACAGTAGAAGTAGTTCTTGTGGTCGTAGTTGTAGAAGTGGTAGCACTAGTAATTGTAACAGTTAGAGCAGAAGTAGTAGTACTAGGCAAAGTAGCATTTGTTGTTGTAGTGGTCATAGGCGTAATAGTAGTAGTTATTGTTGTAGTTGTTGTTGTAGTAGTAAAAGTACTAGAAGTGCTCATAGTAGAAGTACTAGTAGTAGTAATTGTAGTAGTTTTATCAGTAGCATTAATAGTAGTAGTAGTAGTAGTAGTAGCAGCAGCAGTACCAGCAGTAGAAGTAGAAGTAGTTGCAGTACTAGTGTCGTAGTTGCTGTAGTAGTAGTAGTATGGTAGTTGTAGTAGTAGCAACAACAGTTGTAGTAGTAGTGGTTGTCATTATAGTAGTAGTAGCCGGAGGAGGAGTAGTAGTAGAAGAAGCAGCAGCAACTGTAGTAGCAATATTAGTGGTCATTGTAGTAGTAGTAGTAGTCCTAATAGTAGTAGTAGAAGTAGTAGAACTAGTATTAATAGTAGTAGTGGTGGTGATAGTTGTAGTAAAAGTAATCGTACATGTAGTTGTATTAGTAGGAATAGTAGTTGTAGAAGTACTAGTAATAGTAGTAGTTGCGGTAGCAGTAGTAGTAGCAGTAGCAGGAGTAGTTGTAATAGTAGTACAACTAGTTGAAATAGTAGTCGTCGTAGTAATAGTTGTAGTACCTACAGCAACAGCAACAGCAGCAGTAGTAGTAATAGGAGTAGTCGTAGTAGTAGTAGCGGTTGCAATAATAGTAGTAGTAGATGCTGTAGTAGTACGAGTAGTTGTAGCAGCAGCAGCAGCGAGAGTCATAGTAGTAGTAGGAGTAGGAGTAGGAGTAGAAGTAGTAGCACAACAAACATAGTAGTAGAAGTAGTAGTAGTAGTAGTAGTAGTGCAGTATTAGCAGTAGCAACAGTAGTAGTAGTAGTTGGAGTAATAATAGCTATTCTAGTTGTTGTAATACTAGTAGTAGTGGTAGTAGTAGTAGTATTTCTAGAAGTAATGGTATTAGTTGTTGAGGTAGTAGTAGCACTAGTAGTAGTCATTGTAGTAGTAGCATCAGTAGCATTAGTAGTAGTAGTTGTTGTAGGAGTAGTAGTGCTAGTAGTAGTAGTGGTAGCGGTAGTAGTAGTAGTAGTCATAGTTGTAATAGTAGTAGTTATTGTTGTAGTAGTCGCACTAGCAGTAGTAGTAGAGGTAGTTGTAGTAGTAGTAGTAGTAGTATTAGTAATAGTTGTTATTGTTGTTGTTATTATAGTAGCAGCAGTTGTTGTTATAGTAGTAGTAGTTATAGTAGTAGTAGTTATTGTTGTTGTTGTAGTTGCTGTACTAGTCATAATAGTAGTAGTAGAATGAATGGTAAGAGTATTAATAGTAGTAGTAGTACTACTAGTAGTAGTTGTAGTAGAAGTAGTAGTAGTTGCAACAGAAGTCGTAGCAGCAATAGTAGTAGTATTTGGAATAATAGTAGGAGTAGGAGTTTGATTGGTTGTTGTAGTAGCGGAAGTAGTAGTAGTACTTGTAGTATTTGTCACAATAGTTGTATAAGTACTAATAGTAGGATTAGTAGTAGTGGGAGTAGTTGTAGTAGTTCTAGTCGTAGTAATGGTAGTAGTCATAGTAGTTGTAGTAGTAGTAGCAATAGTAGTAGTAATAGTAGCAGTAGTAGTAATAGTAGTAGTAGCTGCACGATAAGTAGGAGTAGTAGTGGTATTAGAGGAAGTAGCGACAACAGTAGTAGCAGTAACAGTAGTAGTAGGTGTAGTAGTAGTTGTTGTGGTTATAATAGTTATTGTACTAGCAGTAGTAGTTGTCATCGCCGAAGTAGTAGTCGTAGTACAAGTAGTTGCAGCATTAGTGATATTAACAGTAGTAGTGGCAGAAGCAATAATAGGGGTAGTAGTAATTCTAGTAGCATAAGTAATAGTGGGTGTAGATTTAGGAGTAGGAGTTGGTTTATGAGTAGTAGTAGCAGCAGTGGCACTAGTAGTAGATGTAGTAGTAGTAATCATATTGGCAGTAGTAGGAGGAGGAGGAGTAGTAGTAGCAGTAGCAGTGGTGACGGTAGTAGTAGAAGTAGCAGCAGTAGTAGTAGAAGTAGTAGTAGCAATAGTAGTAGCGGTAATAGTAGTAGTAGTAGTTGTTGTAATAGTAGCTGTAGTAATAGTAATACAAATAGTAGTAGTAGTAGTAGTAGTAATTATAGTAGTAATAGGAGTAGGTGTACGAGTAGTATTAGTAGTAGGTGGAGTAGTAGCAATAGTAGCAGTAGGAGTCATAGGAGTTGCAATATAAGTAGTAGCAACAGTAGTAATAATAGCAGTATAAGTAGTAGCTGTAGTCGCAGTTGCAGTAGTGGCAGTAATAGTAGGAGTAGTAACAATAGTAATTGCAATATTAGTAGTAGTTGGTGGTAGTAGTAGTAGTAGTATTCATAGTAATAGGTGTAGTAGTAGTAGTACTAGTAGTAGCAACAGTAATAGTAGTAGTTGCTGTAGTAGTAGTAGCGGTAGTAGTAGTACTAGTACTAGTAGTAGTAGTGGTAAAAGTGGAAGTAGTTGTTGCAATGGTAGTAATAATAGTACTAGTAGTTGTTGCAGTGGTAGTAATAGTAGTACTAGTATTTGTTGTAGCTGAAGTAGTACTTGTAGTAGCTGTACTAGCAGTACTAGTAGAAGTAGTAATAGCAGGAACAACAGCAGCAGTAGTAGTAGTACTAGTAGCATAAGTAAAAGTAGTAGTCGTGTTAGAAGTAGTAGTACTAGTAGTTGTTGTAGTAGCAGTACAAGTTATTCTAGTAGTAGTAGTAGTACTCGTAGTAGTTCTTGTAATCAGAGTTGGTGTAGGAGTAGTCGTAGGAATAGTAGTAGAAGTAAAAGTGGTAGTAGTATTAGATGTAGTTGTACTTGTAGTTGTAGTAGTCGCCGCACAACTAGTAGTAGTAGTAGTAGTACTAGTAGTAGTTGTTGTAATAGGAGTTGGTGTAGGAGTAGCGGTAGTAGTAGGACCAATGGTAGTAGGAGGAGGGGGAGGAGGAGTAGTTGCAGTAGTAGTAGGAGTAGAAATACAACTTGTAGCTATAGTAGCAATAATAGTAGAACTAGAAGTAGTAGTGGGAGTAGTAGTAGTAGTACTAGTAGGAGTACTAGTAACAGTTGTAGTTGCAGTACTAGTCGCAGCAATAGTAGGAGTAATAACAGTGGTAAAACCAGTTGTCGGAGAAGTAATTTTAGTAGTAGTTGTAGTAATAGTAGTAGAAGTACTTGTAGTAATAGTAGTCATAATATAAGTAGTTGTACAAGTAATAGTTGTTGTATTTGTAGTAATAGGTGTAGTAGTAGTAGCAGTAGAAGTAGTTGTAGTGGTTGTAGCAATAGTAGCAGTGGTAGTTGTAGAAGTAGTAGGAGGAGGAGCCGTAGTAGTAGTTATTGTACAAGTAGTATTAGTAGTAGAAGTAGTAGTAGGAGTAGCAGCCGCAACATCAGCGGCAGTAGTAGTTATTATTGTAGTAGTAGTAGTATTTATACTTGTAGTAGTAGCAATAGTAGTAGTAGCAGTAATACTAGTAATACTAGTAGTACTAGTAGTAGTACTAGTAGTACTAGTAGCAGTAGTAGAAGTAGTTGTAGTGGTGGCAGTACAAGCAGCAGTAGTAGTTGTAATAGGAGTTGGTGTTGGAGTATAGGTGGCAATAGGAGTAGTGGTTGTAGTAGTAGTAGTAGTATGAGTAGTATGAGTAGTTGTAGTAGTTGTAGTAGTAGTAGTTGAAGTAGCAATAGAAATAGTAGCTATAGTAGCAATAATAGTAGTAGAAGTAGTACTAGGAGTAGCAGCTGTAGCGGCAGCTGGAGTAGTAGTAGTTGTTGTAGTACTAGTAGTAGTCGGACTGGTTATCATAGCAATAGTTGAAGCTGCAGCAGCAGTAGTAGTAGTGGCACTAGAGTAGCAAAAGAACTACTAGTAGTTGTTGTTGTACAAATAGTACCAGTAGTGATAGTAGTAATTGGAGCAGGTCTAAGAGTGGGGGTAGTAGTAGGAGCCGTACTAGTGGTAAGTGTAGTAGTAGTAATAACAATTGTAGTATGAGGCGGAGTAGTAGGAGGAGCAATAGAAGCTGTAGTAGTAGTAGTACGAATAGTAGAAGAAGAAGTAGTAGTAGTACAAATAGTAGTAGAAGTTGTAGCAGTAGAGGCAGTGGCAGCAGTGGTAGAACAGTAGTAGTGGTTGTAGCAGTAGTAATCGCGATAGTAGGAATAGTGGCTGTAATAGTAGTATTAGTAGTAATAGTAGTAGTAGGGACATTAGTAGTAGTACGACGCAGAGTAGTAGGATTAGCAATAGAAGTAGTAGCAATAGTAGTAGTAATAGCTGCAGTAGTAGTAGTATTTGCAGTGGCTGAAGTGGTAGTAGCAGTGGTAGTGGTAGTAGCAATAATAATCTCAATAGTAGGAGTAGTGGCTGTAGTAGTAGTAGTAGTAGTATTAGTATTAGTAATAGTAGTAAAAGTAGTTGTAGCAAGAGTAGTAATAATAGTAGTAGTAGTAGTAGTAGTAGTAGTAGTAGTAGTAGGAGTATTATTTATGGTAATAGGTGAAGTAGTAGCAATACTAGTAGTAGCACTAGTAGTTGTAGTAGTAGTAGCAACAATAGTAGTACTAGTAGTAGTAGTAATAATAGAAATAATAGTAGTAGTTATTTTAGTAATAGTTGTAGTAGTAGTCCTACAACTGGTAGGAGTAGTAGTAGATGACGTAGTGGTAGTTGTTGTTGTTGTTGTTGTTGTTGTAGTAGTAGTAGTAGTCGAAGTACTAGTAGTAGTTGTAGTTGATGTAATAGTAGTTGTTGTAGTAGTAGTAATAGAAGTAGGAGTAGTAGTAATAGTTGTAGGAGTTGCAGCTGCAGCAGCAGTAGTTATTGTAGTAGTAATAGTAGTAGAAGCAGTAGCAATACTAGTAGTCGTAGTTGTAGTAGTAGAAGTAGTAGCAGTAGTAGTAATAATAATATGAGTAGTAGTAGTAGTACTAGTAGTACTAGTAGAAGTAGTTTACGTGTTCATAGAAGCAATAGCAGTAGTATTAGTTGTAGTATTAATAGAGATAGCAGTAGTTGTAGTAGTAGTTGCAATGGTAGTAGTGGCAAGTATTGCAGTAGTGGTGGTAGTATTAGTAGTAGTCGTTGTAGTTGTAGTAGTAGTTGTAGAAGTAGTGTAGTAGTAGTAGATGTTGTAGTAGTTGTAGAAGTAGTAGTTGGAGTAGAAGTAGTAGTAGTAGTAGTAGTAGTAGTAGTAGTAGTAGCAGCAGCAACATTAATTGTTATTGTAGCAGTAGCAAAAGGAACAGTAGCAATAGTAGTTGTAGTAGCAGTAGCAATAGTTACGGTAATAGTAGTATTAGTCATAGTAGTAGTAGCAGTAGTAATTATTGTGGTATTTGTAGTAGTGATAGGAGTGGTAGTAGTGGAAGTAGTAGCTGTAGTAGTAGTAATAGTAGTAATAATTGGAGCAGCAGTAGTAGGAGTTGGTGTAGGAGTAGTAGTATTGGTAGAGTTAGTAGTAGTAGTACTAGTAGTAGTAATAGCAGCACGAGAAAGGGTTGAAGTTGGTGTAGGAGCAGTAGTAGGAGTTGTAGTGGTAGTAGTAACATCAACGCAAGTAATAGTATTAGCTGTAGTAGTAGTGGTAGTAGCAGCTGCAGTAGCAGAAGTAGTATTAGTCGCAGCAGAAGTTAGATTAGTAACAGTAGTAGTATTAGTTGTAGTGGTAGTAATAGTAGTGGGAGTTGGAGTAGTTGTAGCAGTAGTAGTTTTATGAGCAGTAGTTGTAGTAGCTGGAGTAGAAGTATGACAGGAGTAGTAGTAGTTGTAGTAGTAGTAGTGGTGGTGGTAGTAGCAGCTGCAAAAGCTACAACAACGGTAGCTGTAGTAGTTATGGTAGTAGAAGTAGTAGAAGTAGTAGTAGTGGTAGTTGTAGTAGCAGCAACAATAGAAGTAGCAGCAATAGTTGAGTAGTAGTAGTAGTATTAGTAATAGTAGTATTTGTACTAGTAATTGCAGTTGTACTAGATATTGAAGTAGTAGTAGTAAGAGTAGCAGTACCAACAGCAACAGTAGTAGTAGTAGTAATAATAATAGCAGTAGTGGTAGTAGTAGAAGTAGTAAGAATAGGAGTAGTTGTTCTAGTAGCAGTAGTAGGAGTAGTAGTAGGAATAGGTGTAGATGTATGAGTAGTAGTAGTAGTAGTAGTAGTAGGAGTAGTAGTAGGAATAGGTGTAGGTGTATGAGTAGTGGTAGTAGTAGCAGTAGTTGGAGTAGGGGTAGGAATAGAAGTAGGTGTATTAGTGGTAGTAGTAGTAACAGTAGTAGGAGGACTTGTAGTAGTTGTTTTAGTTTTAATACTTGTCGTAGTAGTTGCAGTAATAGCAATAGGAGTAGTTGGAGGGGTATTAGTAACAGTAGTAGGAGTACTAAAAACTGTCGTAGTCGTAGTTGCAATCGGAGTAGGAGTAGGAGTAGGAATGGTTGCAGTAGGAGTAATAGTAGTAGTAGTCATAGTAGTACTAGTTGTAGCAGTAGAAGCCGAACTAGTAGTAGTAGCAATAGTAGTTGTAGCTGTAGCAATAGTAGTAGTAGGACTAGTAGAGGTAGTAGTAGTAGTAGTAATAGTTGTAGTGGTAGTAGTAGTCATAGTACTGGTGGTGGTGGTGGTGGTGGTGGTGGTGGTGGTGGCGGCAGTGGTAGTAGTAGCAGTAGTAGCAGTTGTAGTAGTTATGGTAGTAGTAATAGTGGTGGTGGTAATAGCAGTAGTAGTTACAGTAGTAGTAGTAGTTGTTGTAGTAGTAGTAGTAGTAGTTGTGGCAGTATTAGTAGTAGTAGCAACATTAGCAACAGTTGTAGCTGTGTAGTAGTAGTCTTCATAATACTAACATATTTGCAGGAGTAGCATATTAGTAGTAGTAGGAGTAGTAGCTATAGTAGTAGTCGTAACAATAGTAGTAATAGTACAAGTAGGAGTAGTAGTAGTAGCAGAAATAGTAGTAATCATAATTGTTGTAGTAGTAGCAGCTGTCGAAGTAGTAGTAGTAGTAGAAGTAGTAGTGGAATAAGGAGTAGGAGTAGTAATAGTAGTTGTTGTTGTTGTTGTAGTAGTAGTAGTCGTCGTAGTAGAAGTAGTAATAGGAGTAGAAGCTGCAGTAGTAGTAGTAGTAGTAGGAGTAGGAGTAGTAGTAACAGAAGTAGTAGTTGGAGTAGCAGTAGTTGTAGTAGTAAATTTTTTAGAAGTAATAGGAGCAAAAATAGCAGTAGTATTAATAGCAGTAGTAGTACTACAACTAATACAACTACAACAACTACTACTACAACAACAACAACTACTACTAATACTACTCCTGCTACAACTAATACTGCTACTGATTCTACTATAATTGCTACTACCACAACTACTTCTACTACTAATACTATTGCCACTTTAGTTGTTACTACCACTATTACCCATACTCCTACTCCTACACCTACTCCTACTCCTACTCCTGCGGTTGCTAGTTCTACTAACTACTACAACCACTACTTCTACTAATACAACTACTCCTACTCCAACTCCTACAGCTATTTCTACTCCCACTACTACTACTCCTACTATTACTATGAATAATATTATTATTACTACTACCACTACTATGACTACTACAACTAATACTACTATTACTACTACTACTATGACTAATACTATTACTAACACTATAATTGCTACTACTATAACAACTAGTACTACTGCACCTAATGCTGGTCCTACTGCTATAATTACTACTACTACTTCTACTACTACTACTAGTTATACAACTGCTACTAAAGCTACTACTACTACACTACTACTACAAAAGCTAGTACTAGTACTACCACTACCCCTATAACTATCACTATTACAACAACAACAACAACTACTACTGCTACTACAACTATTACTACTACTACAACTCCTACTGCCCTCACTACTACTTGTTCCGCTACTACTATTACCTCTATTACTATAACTACTACAACTACTTCTACTACTACCACTGTAACTACTACTGCCACTACTACTAACACTACTATTGCTACTACTACTGTAACTACTACTACTACTACTACTACTACTACTATTACACCTACTTAAACTCTTACTCCTACTACTACTCCTACTACTACTACAACTATACTTCTACTACTACTACAACTACTAAGAGAACAACTACAGATATAATTATTGCTACAACTACTAAAACAATAGCAACTACTACAATAATTGCTACTACTACTGATGCTGCTGCTGCTACTACTACTACTACTCCAACTACCACCACCATAGCTACTACTAATACTAATACTGTTACTGCTACTACTACTTCTACTACTACTACTGCTACTAGTACAACTACTAGGACTACTACTACTACTACCACTACTACTCCTCCTACGACTACTACTACTACTATTATTATAACTACCTCTGCAACTGCTGCTGCTGCTACTCCTACTACTACTTCTGTTACTACTACAACAATAACTACTACTACTACTCCTACTCCTACTTCCACTACTACTACTACTACCACTACTACTCCTCCTAATACTACTACTACTATTATTATTATAACTACTTCTGCAACTGCTGCTGCTGCTACTCCTACTACTACTTCTGTTACTACTACAATAATAGCTACTACTACTACTCCTAGTCCTACTTCCACTACTACTACGACTACTGCTACTATTTCTACTTCTGTAGCTCAAACTACTTCTACTTGTACTACTACTGCTACCGCTATTGTTACTACTATTGCAACGATAGCTACTGCTGCTAGTACTGCCAATATGCTACTATTATGATTACTGCGACTACACTAGCGCTACTACTGGCATTGCTACTATTACTGCTAATATTGCTACTACGGCTAATGACTCCCACGCTACTACTACTACTACAACAATTATTGCGGCTACTTCTAGTACCAGTACTGCTACTACTGCTACAACGACAACAATTACGACTATTTTTCAACTACTATTACTATTGTCACTACTTCTATTACACAAACTACTACTACAACTATTACTACTACTACTTCTACTACTCTTACCGCTACTACTATGGCTACTATTTTTGCTACTACTGCTATGACTACGACTGCTTCTAATATTATTGCTTCTGCTCCTTCTACTAGTTCTGCTACTACTACTACTACTAGAACTATGGCAACTACTACTACTATTGCTACTGCTACTATGACTACTGCTACTACTGCTGCTACTGCTACTGCTACTGCTAGTACTACTGCTGTTGGTACCACTATTGCTACTACTATTACTTCTGTAACTACTAACACTACTACTAGTTCTACTACAACTACTAGTAGTAGTACTACTACTACTACCACCACTACTACTACTACAACTGCTACTACTGCTACTGCTAATGCTATTGTGACTGCTACTACAACTACTAAAATTGCAACAATAACTACTATTACTACTACTACTGCTATTATTGTTGCTACTTGAACTACTTCTATTACCACTACTTCAGCTACTATTGCTACAACCGCAACTGCAGCAACCACTACTACTACTCTACTTCTGCAACTGCTGCTAGTACTGCTACTATCGATATTACAATTACTACCCCAATGACTTCTACTACTACTGATACTACTACTACCACCACCACCACTATGACTGCTATAGCTACTGCTACTACTACTTCTTCTACTACTACTACTGCTACTACTAGTATTACTGTTACTACTACTCCTACTACTGCTACAAATACTACTGCTATAGCTACTACAATTGCTCCAACTACTGCTACTATTGCTTCTACAACTACTACAATTTCTATTACTACCACGAACGGTACACTACTACTTTTGTTACCGTTACCGCAACTACTACTATTGCTACAAATGCTGCTACTATTGCTACTTCTACTTCTAGTACTACTACTTCTGCTACTACAACTACTACTACTACTACCACTACTAATGCTACTACTACCACTTTTCCAACTACTATTACTACAGCGACTATTTTTGTTACTGCAACTACTACTACTCTTACAAATACTACTATTGCTGCTACTACTACTGCTACAAGAAGAACTACTACATCTACTACTACTACAACTACTACGACGACTACTACTGCCACTTCCACTACTATTACAGCGGCTACTATGACTACCACTTTTGATATTGCTGCTATGAGAGTTGCTACTACTACTATTACTACTACCACAACTACAACTTCTGCTACAGCTACTGCCACTACTACTACTACTACAACTACTGCTACTATTGCTACTGCAACTACTACAGCTGTTGCTACTACTACTACCACCACCACTTCTACTACTACTGCTACTACTACTACTACGAATGCTGCTACAATTTTCATTAAAGCTACTACCACTACTAATACTGCTACAACAATCACGGTTACTGCTACTACTACTACTACTACTACAGGTAGTATTACTATTACTAGCACTACTACTACATCTATCGTTGTTATAGTTATTGCTACTATGGCTACTACAACAACTGCCACACTTCCATGACTATTGCTACTACTCCAACAACTACTACTACTGCTATTACTACTACTGCTGCAACTACTGTTTCAATTGCTACTACTATTACTTCTATTGCTACTACTTCTACTACTGCTATAACTTCTCCTACAATAATGACTACTAATAGTTGTCTTAGTACTACTACTACTCCTACTACTACTACTACTACAACTACATCTACTACCATTACCATAACTACTACTGTTAATATTACTACTACTGCTACTACTGCTACTGCTACGACCACTTCTCATACTACTACTGCTGCTACAACTACTTCTAATAAAATTACCGTGACTATTATATGACTACTGCTACTGCTACTGCTCCTAATAATAGTACAACTAGTACTTCAATTAAAACAATTTTTACAACTCTAGCAATTACCACCATTACTACTGCTACTGCTACTAATACTACTGCCACTACAACTACTACTACTACTACTACTACCACTACTACTACTACAACTACTACTACAACTACTACTACTTCAACTACATCTACAACTATCGATGCTATAGTTATTTCTGCTACAACAAATACTACTACTACGACTGCTACTACTGCTACTACTACTACTGCAACTGCTGCCACCGCAACTACAACTTCTTCTACTATTAATTCTACTAGTATTGTTTCTGCTATGATTACTACAATGACTACTACTAATCCAAATGCTACTACTACTACTAATACTAGTACTGCTACTACTACTACAACTACAATTGCTACTAATGCTACTACAACTACAACCGTTATTACTACTACTATTACTACTATGACTCCTGCTACGACTACTGGTGTTGTTACTGCGATAACTACTACAACAAGAACAACTACTACTACTACTGTTGCCACTATTTCTAGTACTACTGTTACCATTACTACTATAACTACAGCTATTACTACTACTACTGTACTGCAACTACTACTACTACTACTACTACTACTATTGTTACTGCGACTACTTCTACCACTATTATTACTACTACTGCTACTACTACTATTACTACAACAACAACAACTACTACTTCAATTACTACTACTACTACTTCAACTATTACCACTGATGCTACAACTATTACTGCTACAACAACTACTACTGCTACGACTGCTACTGCTGCTACTACTACTACTAATACTGCTACAACTGTTGCCACTAGAACTATACTGTTGCTACTACTAATACTGCTACTACTAATACTGCTACTAGTACTGTTACAGCTACGACTACTACAGCGACTACTAGTAATCAGAATACTACTACTGCTACTCATACTACAACTACTGCTACTGCTACTACTGTTTCCACTTTTGCTACTACAACTACCACTGCTACTACGGCTACTATGGCTACCAATGCTACTATAGCTACTACAACTACAACACTTACTACTACTACTATCACTAGTATGACCACTACTACTACTACTGCTGTTGTTACTGCTACTGCTACTACTACTACTACTACTACTGTAGCTATTACTACTACTGCTACTACTATTTCGACTACTACTGCTACTACTACCATAACTATAGCTATTACAACAAGTACTACCGCTACTACTACTACCACTGCTATTGCTGCTACTGCTACTATTGTTACAGTGACTACTACTATTATTACTACTACTACTGCTACAACTCCTTCTACTACAATAACTATTTCTACTCTTATTATTACAAATACTGCAATTAATACGACTATCTTCTAATACTGGGTATTAACTACGACTTATACTAATATTACTACTACTACACTACGAAAACTGCTTCAACGACAATAAACTACTCCTCTAACTACTGCGACTAAGACTTTTAATAGACTACTTATACGGAACATAGTACGAATACAATAACTACTGGACTGCTGCTACTAATCCGCTAACACTATGGGCGACTGCTGCTGCTAATACTACTACTAATAGACTCCGACACTACTGCTGCGACTACTACTGCTGCTACCAGTGCTACAACTACTGCTCCTACTACTAGTATTACTATTACTAGCACTACTACTACCACTACTGCTGCTGCTACTAATGCTAATACTACTATTATTGCTATTTCTACGACTACTGCTATTAATACTCGTAGTAATACAACTAGTATTACTAACACTGTGACTACTTCTATTATAATAACTACTAAGGCAACGACTACTACTACTACTATTACAACTGTTGCTTCAACTACCACTATGACTACCATCACTATTACAGCCTCTACCATTGCTACCACAACTACCACTACTACTGCAACGAGTACTACTACTACTACTACTACTACTACTTATATTTCTTCTACTACTACTGCTATTGCTACTTCCACTCCTAATACACCCACCACAACTACTACCATTCCTAATAGTACTACTACAATTACTACTACTATTATTTGTACTATTGCTATGACTACTACTACTACTACTACTATGACTACTACTATTCCTACTACTACTACTATTAGTACTAGTACTACTACTAGTAGTACTAGTTCTACTTCTACTAGTAATACTACTACTACTGCTACAGCTATTACTACTATGGCTGCGACTACTACTATGGCTATGAGTGCTACTTCTAATTCTACTACTACTTCAACTACTATTGCTACTACTATGATTACTACTATAACTACTACTGCTACTACTCCTACCACTACTACTACTTCTACTACTGCTAGTACTACTACTGCTGCTGCTAATACTACTACTACAGCTACTACTTGTACTACCGTTGCTGCTGTTGCTGCTGTTGCTACTGTTGCCGCTACTACTACTACAACTACTACTACTACCACCACTACTACTGCTACTACTGCTACTACTACTCAACTACCGTTGCTACTACTACTACTACTACTACTACAACTGCTGCTAGTACTACTGCTACTATAGCAGCTGCAACTACCACTACTACTATAATTACTACTACTATGACTTCTACTTCTACTAGTACTACTACTATGAATATTGCTACTACTACTACCACTACTGCTACCGTTGCTACTGTTGGTGCTTCTACTACTACTACTAAACTGCAACTATTGCTATTACATAATACTTCAACTACCACTTCTCATATTACTACAAATACTACTACTACTGCTACTTCTACTACTATTGCTACTTCTATTACAGCTACTGCTACTACTACTACACCTACTACTACTATTATATCTACTAATACTTCTATTACTACTGCTACTACTACTACACCTACTACTACTATTATGTCTACTAATACTTCTATTACTACTACTACTACTCCTCCTACTAATACTACTCCAAGTATTACTGCTACTACTATGAGAACTACTACTACTACTAGTACTACTACTGCTACTACTACTACTACCCCTACCACTACTTCTTCTACTACTACGACTCCTACTACTACTATTGCTACTACTGCTATTGCTGTTATTACTACTACAACTCCTACTACTTCTACTACTGCTAGTACTACTACTATAACTATTGCTACTACAACTGCCACTGCTAGTATAGCTTCTACTACTGCTACTAGTACTGCAACCAATACTAATATTTCTGCTACTACTACTATTGCAACAACTATTACTATTGCTACTACTGCTGCTATTACTACTACTACCATTACTACTACAACCACTTCTACTAGTTTTGCTACTACTAGGACTACTAGAACTACTACGACTACTACTACTATGACTACTACTACTACTACTACTACTACTACTACTACTACTACTACTACTACTACTGCAAAAACTATAATTGCTAGCACTACTCCTATTACTACTAGCACTACTTCTACTACTATTGCTGCTACTACTACTGCTACTACTACAGCTACGTATGAGACTACTACCACTACTAGTACTACTATTGCTACTACTATTGTTGTAGCTAGTACTACTACAAGTACTACTACTCTGATTACTACTATAGTTGATACTGCTACTACTGCAACAATTGCTACTACAACTTGTACTATTATTATTACTACTACTAATAATGCTTTTGCTACTACAATAGCTATTATTACTGCTACTACTGCTACTACTACTACCACCACCACCACCACCACTATAGCTATTGCTGTAGCTACTATTGCTACTACTACTATAATTACTACTACTGTTGCTATTTCTCCTACAGCTACTACAATTAGCACTACTGCTACTACTTCTGCTATAGCTACTATTGCTACTACTCTTACTACTACTACTATTATTACTGTTACGGCTACTGCTTCTGTTACTATTATTACTATTTTTGCTACCACTATGACAACTTCTCCTGCTGCTACTTTTGCTACTACTACATCAACTACTACTATGCTGCTATTGATTCTACTATAAATAGTACTATTACAATTGCTACTTTTTCTACTACTACTACTATTTCTACTCCTACTGCTACTAATACTGCTTCATCTACAACTACCACTAGCACTAGTACTACTACTATTACTGCTATGACAGCTGATGCTAATACTAATACTACTACTACTATGACTATTGCTACTATTGCCACAACTACTATTTTTATGACAACAACTACTTCTACTACTACTACTACTGCTATAGTTACTAGTAGTAGTACTAGCAGTGGTAATAACAATAGTAGTTGCAGTAGCAGCAACAACAGTAGTAGTAGAAGCAATTGCAGTTGTAGTAATAGTAGCAGTAGTAGCCGAGCAGTAGCAATAGTAGCAATAGTAGTAGTAGTAGCAGTAGCAATAGTAGTAGTAGCAATGGTAGTAGTAGTAATAGTAGTAATAATAATAGTAGCAATAGTTATAGTCATAGTAGCAATAGTAGCAGTAGTAGCAGTAGTAGCATTAGTAGTAGTCATAACAGTAGCTGTAGTAGTAGCTATAGTAGTAGTTATAGTGGCAATAGAAATGGTAAAAGTAGTAGTACCAGTAGAAGTAGTAGTACCAGTAGTAGCAATTGAACCAGCACTAGTAGTAGTCATTATTGTAGTAGCAGTAATAGCTCTAACTGTATTAGCAAGAGTTATAGTAGCAGCAGTAGTTGTAGTAGTAGGAGAAGTAGTAGTAGTAGCCATAGTAGCAGTAGTGGTAGTAGTAATAATAGTGGCAATTGTAGCACTAGTAGCAATGCTAGTAGTGTGAGAAGAAATAGTAGTAGTAGTAGAAGAAGTAGTAGAAAAAGTGGTAGAAGTAGTAGTAATAGTAGTAGTAGCAGTAGTAATGGTAGAAGTTGTAGAAATAGTAGTCGTAGCCATAGTATCATGCCAGCAACAGCAACAACAGTCATAGTAGTAGTAGTAGTAGCAGCAACCATAGCAATTATTCCATCTGTAGGTGTAGTAGTTGTAGTTGCAGTAGTATTAGAAGTTGTAGTAGTAGTAGTAGTGGCTATAGTAGAAGTTGTAGTAGTAGTAGCAGCAGCAGCAATAGTAGAAGCAGTAGATGTAGAAGCAATAGTAGCAGCAGTAGCAGTATTGGTAGTAGTAGCAGTACTGGGAGTAGTAGTAGTAGAAGTCATAGTAGTAGTAGCAATAGCAATACTAGTAGTAGTAGAAGTTATAGTAGCAGTAGCAGAAGTAGCTATCATAGTAGCAGTAGTAGCTGAAGCAATAATACTAGTAGTTTCAGAAGTGGTAATTATAGTAGTAGTTGGAATAGTAGTAGTAGTTGTTGTTATTGTATTAGTATTAGAACTAGTAATATTGTTTGTAGTATTAGTAGCAAAACTAGTTGCAGTGGTAGTTCTATTAGTTGTAGTTGCAATAGCAATAGTTGTTGCAGTGGTAGCAATAGCAGCAGTAGCTATTGTAGCCAAAGTATTTGTATTAGTAGAAATATAAGTAGTAGCAGTTGAAGTAGTTGTACCAATGGTAGCAGTTACAGTTGTAGCAATTGTAACGGCAGTAGTTGTAGTAGTAGTAGTAGCAGCAGTAGTTGCAATAGTAGAAATGATAGAGGTAGTAGAAATAGTAGCTATACTCACAGCATTAATAATAGTAGTAGTAGTAGAAGTAGTCAAAATAGTAGTAGTAGTAGTGGTAGCAGCAATAGTAGTAGTGGTACGAAAAGTAGAGGGAGTACCAATAGTAGAAGTAGCAGTTGCTGTAATAGTAGTAGCCGCAACAACACTAGCAGTAGCTGTAGTAGTAGTAGTAGTAGTAGAAGTAGTAGTACCAGAAGCAATAGTAGCAATAGTAGCAGCAATAGTAGTAGTAGAAGCAGTAGTAGTAGCAATAGTAGCAATAATAGTAGGTGTAGTTGTCGTAGTAACAGTAGTAGTTGTAATCATTGTAGTAGAAGTAATAGTAGTCTCTGTAGCAGTAGTAATAGAAGCAACAGTAGTTGTTGTTATGGCAGTAGGAGGAGGAGGAGGAGTAGTAGTAGTCGCAGTTCCTAAAGCATCTGCAGCAGTAGTAGTAGTAGTTGTTGTTGTAGTAGTAGTCATTCTTGTAGTAGTAGTAGTAGATGTACTAGTTGTAGTTGTAGTAGCAGGAGTAGTAGTTATAGTAGTAGTAGGAATAGTAGTAGTAGTAGCAGTAGTTGAAGTAGTTGTAGTAGCAGTAGTAGTAGTAGTAGCAATGGTAGTAGTTGTTGTTGTAGTAGTTGTAGTTGTAATAGTAGTTGTAGTAGCAACACGAGTAGTAGCAAAAGTAGTCGTTGAAGCTTTAATAGTCGTTGCTGTAGTAGTAGTTGTAATAGTAGTGACATTTGTAGTAGTAGTGGTAGTAGTAATAGTAATAGTATTAGTAATAGTAGTAGCAATAGGAGTTGTAGTAGTAGCAGCAACAGTAGTAGCAACAGCGGTAGTAGTACTAGTGGTGGTGGTGGTGGTGGTCATGGTGGTGGTAGAAGTAGGTGTTATAGCAGTAGTATTTGTAGTAGGAATCATAGTAGTAGTGGTAGTACTAGTAGAGTAGTAGTAATAGTAGTCGTACTTGTTGTTGTAGTAGTAGTAGTGGTGGTAGTTGAAGTATAAGTTGTAGTGGTGGTAGTAGTTGTAGTTATAGTAGAAATAGTTGGAGTACTAGTAGTAGCACGAGTAGTGGTAGTTTCAGTAGGAGAAATTTTAGTAGTTGTGGGAGTAGCATCAGCTATAGTAGTAGTAGTAGTAGTAATTGTAGTAGTAGTACTAGCAGGAGGAGTTGCAATAGTAGTAGTTCTTGTAGTTGTAGCTACAGTAGTAGTAGTAGTTTTTGTAGTAGTAGTTATTGTAGCAGCAGCAGTAGTAGTAGAAGAAGTAGTAGTTGTAGTAGTAGGAGTTGGTTTCATAGTAGTAGTTGTAGTTGTAGTTGTTATTGTAGTAGTAGTAGTAGAAGGAGGAGTAGTAGTAGTAGATGTTGTTGTAATAGTAGTTGTAGTAGTTGTAGTAGTAGTAGTATTAGTTGTAGTAGTAGTAGTAGTAGAAGTTGTAGTTCTTGTAGTAGTTGTGGGAGTAGTTGTAGTAGTTTTTGTGGTAGCAGCAGATGCAGTAGCACTAGTAGTGGCAGTAGTTGTAGTAGTAGTAGTGGTAGTAGTAGTTATAGCAGTAGTGGAAGTAGTAGCTATAGTAGTTGTAGTAGTAGGAGTTGGAGTAGTAGTCGAAATAGTAGTAGTAGTAGATGCAGCAGCAGCAGTAGTAGCAGTAGTAGTAGTTGTAGTAGTAGGAGTAGTAGGAGTCGTGGTAGCAGTTGTAGTAGTAGGAGATGTAGTTGTAACAGTAGTAGTAATAGTAGTTGTAGTAGTAGAAGTTGTAGCAGGAGTAGTGGCAGTTCTAGTGATAGTAGTAGTAGTTATAGTAGTAGTAGTAGTGACAGTAGTACTAGTAGTAGTTGTAGTGCTAGTAGTAGGAGTGGTAGTTGGAGTAGTAGTAGTCATCGGTGTAGTTGTTCTACTAGTAGTAGTAGCAGTAGTGGTCATAGTTGTAGCAGTAGTAGTTGTAGTAGCAGTAGGAGCTGCAGCAACGGTAGTAGTAGTAGTATTAGTAGCAATAGTAGTACTTGTAGTAGTATCATTATAAGTAATAGTATGCGTGGTAGTAGTAATTGTAGTTGTTATAGAAGTAGCACTACTAGTAGTTGTTGTTGTAATAGTTGTAGTAGTAGTACCAGTAAAAGTAGTAGTGGTATTTGTGGTGGTAGTTGTAGTAGTAGTTGGAGTAAAAGTAGTAGTAGAAGTAATAGTAGTAGTAGTAATAGTAGTAGTCGTAGTAGTAGTAGTAGGAGTAGGAGTAGGAGTATTAGTAGTAGTAGTTGTAGTAGGAGTAGTAGTAGTAGTAGCAGTAGTAGAGTGGGTCATAGTTCTGGTCGAAGTAGTTGATGTAGTAGTTGCAGCAGCTACAGCGGTAGCAGTAGTAGCAGCTGCAACGATAGTAGTAGCAGCAGTAGTATTGGTAGTAGTAGCAGTAGTAGCTGTTTGACTAGTAGTGGTAGTAGTATTAGTTGTTGTTGTTATTGTTGTAGTAGTAATATTAGTAGCAGTTGTAGTAGTAGTAGTAGTAGTAACAATTGTAGTAGTAGCAGTAGTTGTAATAGTTGCAGTAGTGGTAGCAGAAGTAGTAGTAGTAGGAGCAGTAGTAGCAGTAGGAGTTGTAGGACTAGTAGGAGCATTAGTAGTAGTCGCAGAGTAGTTGTAGTAGGAGTTGAAGTAGTAGTAGTAGTAGTTGTTGTGGTGGTAGTAGTCGCAGTAGTAGCAGTTGTAGTCGTAGTAGTAATAGGAGTAGTAGTAGGAGTAGTTGCAGTAGCAGTAGCAGTCGTAGTAGTAATAGGAGAAGCCGCAGTAGTGGTAGTAGTAGTTAGAGAGTTAGGAGTAATAGTAGTAGTAGGAATAGTAGTATTAGCAATAGTAGTAGCAGTAGCAGTTGTAGTACGAGTATTAGGATTACTAGCAATAGTAGTTGTAGTAGTCGAAATAGGAGTAGCTGTATCATTAGGAGTAGTAGTAGTAATGGTGTTAGTGGTAGTAGTAGAAGAAGTAGTAGTGGTTGTTGTAATAGCTGGAGTGGGAGTAGTAGTGGTAGTCATAATTGGAATAGTAGTTGTTGGAGTTGGCGTAGTAGTCATAGTAGCAGTAGTAGTAATAGGAGTTGGAGTAGTAGTAGTAGTGGTGGTGGTGGTGGTGGTAGGGGTAGAAATAGTAGTAGAAGGAGTCAAAGTAGGAATAGTTGTAGTATTATTATTATTATTATTATTAGTTAGTAGTAGGAGCAACAATAGTAGGAGTAGTTGTCGAAGTAATAGTAGCAGCAGCAGTAGTTGTAGTAATAACAGTAGTTGATGGTGTCATAATGGTAGTAGTAGCGGTAGCTGTAGCAGTAGCGGAGCGAGTTGTAGTTGTAGTAGCAGTAGCAATAGCAATAGTAATAGTACTAGTAGGTGTAGCGGGTGTAGAAGATGTAAAAGTTGTAGTAGTAGTAGTACTAGTAGTACTACTTGTAAAAGTTGTAGTTGTAGTAGTAGTAGTAGTAGTAGGAGTAGTAGTTGTAGTAGTAGTTGTTGTAGTAGAGATAAAAAAAGTATTAGTTGTCGTAGTATTAGCAGTTGTAGTAGTAGCTGTAGAAATAGTAGTAGCAGTAGTAGTAGTGATTTAGTATTAGTAGTTATAGTAGCAGTAGTACGAGTTGGAGTAGGAGTAATAGTAGCAGTAGCAGTAATAGTAGTAGTAGTAATAGGGGTAATAGTTGTGAGAGTACTAGTAGCAGTAGTAGTAGGAGTAGGAGTAGTTATAGTAGTTGTTGTAGTAGTAGTAGTAATGGTAGTAGTAATAGTAATAGTTGTAGTAGTAGTAGTAGCAATAGCAGTTGCAGTAGTCGTAGAAGTAGTTGTAATTGTATTAGTAGTAATAGAAGTAGTAGTATAAGAAGTAGAGTAGTACTAGTAGTAGTAGTGGTATTAGTAGTAAGACTAGTAGCACTAACACTTGTTGTAGTAGTTATAGTAGTAGTAGTAGTAGCAGTAGTAGTAGAAGTAGCAGCAGCAGCAGTAGAAGTTGTAGTAGCAGCTGCATCAACAGTAGGATTCCGAGTAGCTGTAGTAGGAGCAGGAGTCGTAGTAGTAGTAGCAAGAGTAGGAATAGGTATAGAAGTAGTAATAATATTAGCAATAGCGAAAGAAGTAGTAGTAGTAGGTGTAGGTGTATGATAGTAGTAGTAGCTGCAGAAGTAGGAGTAGTAATCCTGCTGCTACTACTACTGCTACTAGAACCACTGCAACAACTTCTACTACTACTACTGCTACTGTGGCTGCTGCTACTTTCGCTACTAGTACTATTGCTACTATTACAGCTACTACTGCAACTACTTCGACTACTACTGCTACTTTTGCTGCTACTTCCATGGCTACTGCTTCTGTTGCTGCTGCTACTACTACTGCAATAATTGCTACTGTCGCTACTACCATTATTGTTACTTCTACAACTGCTACTACTGCTACTGCTACTGCTACTATTACTGCTGCTACTCCTATTGCTGCTTATACAGCAACCGATACTACGATAACTACCACTAATTCCACGGTTACTACAATTGCTAATACTAGTGATACAACTACAAATACCACTACTTCTACTACTACTTCTCCCACAACAACAACAACTACTACTACTACTCCATCTCCTCCTACTATTATTGTCGTTACTACAACTACTGCTATAACTACTGCTACTGCTACTACTACTCTTACTACTACTACTACTATTACACATCCTACTACTGCTTCAATTGCTATTACTACAACCATTACTACGACTGCTACTAATGCTACTTCCATTACTACTACTACTAATGTTGCTGCTACTACTACATCTGATACTATTACTATTGCTAGTACTACAAATACTACCATTGCTATTATAGCTACTGCAGCTACTACTACTTCTACTACTAAATCTTCTCCTACAATTACTACTTCTCCTACTACTACTACCACCACCACCACCACTACTACTACTACTAATACTAATATTACTC
>RXID01014746.1:216300-227250 GCA_005019695.1 Trichopus zeylanicus subsp. travancoricus
TACTACTACTACTACTACTACTTCTACTTCTACTTCGACTACTACTCCAAATTCTACTACTCCTACTACTACTATGACTACTACTACTGCTACTGCTGCTACTACTATAACCATTACTACTATTACTACCACTAATGCTACTACTACTACTACTACAACAACTACTGCTACTACTCCTACAACAACTGCTACAACTACGAGTACTACTATTACTACCACTACTATCAGTACTACTACGGCTATGACTACTACTACTGCCACCAATCCTACCTCAACTACTACCACTACTACTGCTGGCACTACTCCAATAACTACAACTTCTACTACTACTCCTACTAAAACTCATAATACTACTACTACTCCTCCTACGATGACTACTAGTACTTCTAGTCCTACTCCAACTCGCACTGCTACTTCTACCCTGATACTACTCCTGCTACTACTCCTACTTCTACAATTCCTACTACTACTATAACAACAACAATAACTGCTACTAATACTAATACTAGTATTACAACAAATACTACTACTACTTCTACTACTATTATAATAACTACTCCTACAGCTACTGCTACGCCTAATACTATAACTACTACACCTAATACTACTGCCATTGCTGCTGCTACTACTACTACTACTACAAGTACTGCTTCTGCACTAACTACTGCAGCTACCACTACACCAACAACTATACCTCCAACTAGTACTCCAACTCCTACTAATATGACTACTGCTACAACTACAACTACTAATGCTACTACTACTACTACTATAGATGGTAGTCCTAATGAATTTCCTACTGCTACTGCAACTGTTATGACTACTACTACTACTAGTACTAGTGGTAGTACTACCACTTCTATTTCTACTACTACTACTACTACTACTCCTCCTCCTACTACTAGTACTACTATTACTATTACTACTACAACAACTAGTACTACTACTACTACTACAACAACAACTACTACTCCTACTATGGGTACTACTTCTACAAACACTAACACTATAACTACAACTACTACTCTTCCTATTACTACAATAACAACAACAACTACTACTAGTACTACTGCGACTACTGCTACTATTACGACTATTGCTGCTGGTATTACTACTCCTCCTCCAAGTCTTGGTACAACTACTGCTGCTATTACTACTATTACAACAACTACTGCTGCTACTACTACTACTACTCCTACTACTACTGCCACTAGTACTACTACTACTATTACTACAAATGCTACTACTTCTACTACTAGTACAATCGTTGCTACTCCTACATCGACTGCCGCTACTTCTCCATCTACTACTACTATACTACAAATACTATTCCTACTACTATCATTACTACTACTATTACTACTAGTACTGCTACTACTACTGCTACTACTACAACAACAACAACAACTACTAGTACTACTACTACTATGGCTCTTGCTAGTGTTACTACAACTACTACTAATACTATTACTATAACTACTGCTACTATTACTACTATTACTTATACTACAATTCCTACTACTACTACAACTAATATTGCTACTACTACTACTACTACTTCAACTAATACTAATAATTCAGCTACAACTATTGTTACTCATACTAGTACTAGTACTAGTACTACTACTACTACTACTAGTACTAGTACTAGTACTAGTACTACTACTACTACTACTACTACTACTACTACTACTACTACTACTAATACTAATACTACTACTACTACTACTACTACTATTGCTACTACTACCACTACAACTACTATTGCTACTACTACTACTACTACTACAATTATGATTGCTATTACTACTACTACTACTACTACGACAACTACTACCAATACTACTACTACCTGAAAAGCTACTACAATTACAACTACTACGACTACTTCTATTACAACAACTATAACTACTATTACCATAACTACTACTACAAATACTACAGTAGTAGTGCTACTCCTACTCCTCCTACTACTACTACTGCTACAAAAAGAACAACAACTACTACTAGTACTACTACTCCCCCTACTATAGCTTCTACTACTACAACAACTACTACTATTACTACTACTACTACTCCTCCTCCTCCTATTACAACTAGTAGTGCTTCTTCTACTACTACTAGTACTGCTACTACTATTACTACTATAACTCCTTTTATTATTACTACTACTACTATTACTACTACAACTACATCAACAGCTTCAAATCCTACTACCATTACCACTACTATTACTACTACTACTACTACTAGCACTACTGCTACTTCCACTACTGCGGCAACTACTTCTGCTATAGCTGCTACAATAATAACTATTACTTCTACTACTGTTACTGCTACTTCTACAACTACTTCTATTGCTACTCCTACTACTACTCGTATAATACTAACTACTACTACTACTCTCACTACCTCTCCTACTCCTACACCTAGTCGTAGTACTATAATTACTTCTACTACTACTACTACTACACCTACTCCTACTACTATAATTACTACTACTACTACAACTGCTACTGCTACAACTATTACCACTACTAATACTGCTACTACTAGTAGTAGTAGTAGGAGGAGGAGGAGTAGTACCAGAAGGAGTTGGAGTAGGAGTAGTAACAGTTATACAAGTAACAGTAGTTGTATTAGTAGCAACTGCAATAGCAGTAGTGGTAGTTGTTGAAGTAGTAGTAGTTCTTATAGTAGTAGTGGTAGTAGATATTGGTGTCATGGCGATAATAGTAGTAATAGTTGTAGTTGCTGTAGTAGAAGTAGCTGTTGCAGCAATATTAGTAGTTGTTGTTCTAGTGGTAGTAGCAGTTGCAGTCATACTAGTAGTAGGAGCAGTAGTACTAGGAGGAGTAGTAGTAGTAGTAGGAGTAGTAGTAGTAGAAATAGTAGTAGGGGTAGTCATAGTTGTAGTAATTGTTGAAGTTGTTGTAGTTGTAGTAGTAGTAGTTGTTGTTGTCATAAAAATAGTAGCAATGGTAGAAGCAGCAGCAGCAGCAGCAGCAGTTGTTGTAGTTCTAGTAGTAGTTGTAGCAGTAGTAGTTGTTGTTGTTGTGGTTGCGGTGGTAAGAGTAGTAGTAGAAGTAGAAGTAGTAGTAATGGTAGTAGTTGTAGTTGCAATTATAGTAGAAGTAGTAGCAGTAGCAGTAGCAGTAGTGGTGGTAGCAGTGGTAGTGGTAGTAGTGGTAGTAGTGGTAGTAGAAGTAGTAGTAGTAGTGGTAGTAGTAGTAGTAGTTGGAGTACTAGTAGGAGTTGGAGTTGGAATAGGAGTAACAATAGGAGCTATAGTAGTAAATTTAGCACTAGTAGGAGTAGTAATAGTAGCAGTAGCAAGAGTAGGAGTTTTAGTTTTAATAGTAGGAGGAGGAGAAGTAGTTGTTGTAGTAGTAGGAGTAGGAGTACGAGCGGTAATAAGAGTAGTAGTAGTAGCAAAAGTAGTAGTAGTTATTGTTGTAGTAGTAGAAGTAGTAGTAGCAGTAGCAGTAGTTGTTGCAGTAGTAGCAGTTGCAGTAGTAGTACTAGTAGTTATGGTAGTAGTTGCAATAGTAGTAGCAATTGCAGTAGTAATAGTAGTAGTAGTAGCAGGAGTAGTAGTAGAAGTAGTAGTAGTGGTAGTAGTACAAGTAGTAGTAGGAATAGTAGCAGTAGTTGGAGTAATAGTAGTAGTAGTACAAGTTGGAGTAGTTGGAGTAGTACTAGAAGTAGTGGGAGCATTAGGAGTAGAATATTAGGAGTAGTAGTACAGTAATAGTAGTAGTTGTTGTTATTACCGAAGGACTATTATGATTACTAGTATTAGAAATATTAGTTGTAGTAGTAGTAGTATTAGTAGTAGTACGAGAGGCAACAACAATAACGATAGTAGTTTTTATAGTAGTAGTTATGTTTATAGTAGTAGTAGCGAAAGTAGCAGTAGTAGTAGTAGTAGTACTAGTAGTTATAACAGTAGTCGTAGTAGTAGTAGTAGTTGTAGTAGGTGTAGGTGTAGAACTTATAGTAATAGTAGTAGTAGTAGTCACAGTAGTAATATTGCAGTAGAAGTAGTCATAGTAGTAGTAGTAGTTGTAGTAGTACTATGAAAAGTAGCAGGAGTAGCAATAGCAGAAGTAGTAGTTGTTGCAGTTGCAGCAGCAATAGTACTACAAGCAGTATTAATAGCCATAGCAGCAGCAGTAACTATGTCGTAGTAGTACTAATAGTAGCAGTAGTAGTAGTAGCAGCAGTAGTAGTAGTAGTAGAAATAATAGTAGTAGTAGCAGTGGTGGTAATAGTAGTAGCGACAGCAGTAGTAGTAGCAAAAATAGTAGTAGCGGCAGTCATAGTTGCCGTAGTAGTACTAGAAGTACTAGTAGCTATAGTGAAAGTAGTAGTGGTAGTAGTAGTGGTAGCAGTAGTAGTCATAGATGTATGAGTAGTAGCAGCAGTAGTAGTAGTTGTACCGATAGTATAGTAGAAGTAGTAGTATTAGTGGTTGTATTAGTAGTAGTGTTATTTGTAGTAGTATTAGTTGTAGTAGTAATACTAGTGGTAGTAGTTGTAGTAGTAGTAATAGGAGTAGGTGTTGAAGTAGGAGTAGTTGTTGTGGTAGCACAAAGAGTAATAGTAGTAGTAGTAGTAGTAGCAGTGGTAGTAGTAGTAGCAATAGTAGTCATAGTAGGAGTAGCTGTAGTAGTACTTGTAGTACTTATAGCAGGAGTAGCAGTAGTAGGCGTAGTAGTAGTAGTAGTAGTAGTAGTAGTAGTAGTAGTAGTAGTAGCATGAGTAATAGGAGGAGCAATAGTTGTGGTTGTGGTAGTAGTAGTTGTTGTTGTATTAGTAGTAGCAGTAGTAGTGGTAATGTTAGTAGTAATCGTTATAGTACTAGTACTAGTAGTAGTAGATGTTGTTGTAGTAGTAGTAGTTGTAGTAGGAGGAGGAGTAGTACTAGTAGTAATGGAAGTATTAGCTGTAGTAATAGTAATGCTAGAAGTAGTAGTAGTAGTTGCAGCAGTAGTAGTACTAGTTGTAGTAGTAAGATACTACTTGTAGTAGTACAAGTTGTAGTTGTGGTTGTTGTAGTTGTTATTGTGATAGGAATATTTGTAGCGGTAGTAGTAGTAGCAACAGTAGTATTAGTAGTAGTAGTAGTAGTTGTTGTTGTAGCAGCAACAGTAGTAGTTGTGGTAGTAGGAGGAGGTGTAGTAGTGGTAGTAGTAATAGTAGTAGTAGTTATTGTTATGGTAGTAGTAGGAGTACTAGTAGTTGTAGTGGTGGTAACAGTCGTAGAAGTAGTGGTAGTAGTAGTAGTGGTAGTTCAAGTAATAGTAGTAGTTGTTGTTGTTGATGTAGTAGAAGTAGTTCGAGTAGGTGAAGTTTTAGTAGTAGTAGTAGGAGTAGTAGTACTAGTAGCCGGAGTGGTTGTAGTCGTAGCATGAGTAGTAGTAGTTGTAGTAGGAGAGGTTTTAGTAGTTGTAGTAGCAGCAGCAGCAGTAGTAGGAGTGCTATTTGTAGTTGTAGTAGTAGTAGTAGTAGAAGTAGTTGTATTAGTAGAGTTAGTAGTAGTTGTAGAATATGTAGTGGTGGTAGTAGTCCGTGGAGTAGTGGTAGTAGTAATTATTGCTGTAGCAGCAGATGTAATAGTAGTAGCACTGGTAGTAGTAGTAGTAGTACTATTAGTAGTGTTAGTTGTTCAAGTAGTAATGGAAGTAGTAGCTGTAGTAGCAGTAGTTGTTCTAGGTGTAGTAGTAGTGGTAGCAGCAGTAGTAGTAGTTATGGTAATTGTAGTAGTTATAGCAGGTGGTGCAGTAGTAGTAGTATTGTTACTAGTCGTTGCAGTTGTAGTAGTAGTAATAGTAGTAGTAGTAGTAGTATTAGTTGTTGTTGTTGTGGTTGTTGTTGTTTTAGTAGTAGTAGTAGTAGTAATAATAATAATAATAGTAGCTGTAGTAGTTTTAGTAATAGGTGTAGTAGATGTAGAAGTAGTAGTAATAGTAGTAGTAGCAATAGTACTAGTAATAGTAATGGTAGTAGTACTAGTTAGAAGTTGTAGTGGTGGTAGTAGTAGCAGCAGTAGTTGTTGTAATAGTAGTAGTAGTAGTAGTTATAGTTATATTAGTATTAGTAGTAGTGGTAGTCGTAGATGTAGAGGTAGAAGTAGGAGTTGGAGTAGGAGTTGTAGTAGTAATAGTAGCACTAGCAGTAGTACGAGTAGAAGTAGGAGTAGGAGTAGGAACAGTAGTAGCAATAGCATTAGTAAGAGTAGTAGTAGTAGTGGCAAGAGCAAGAGTAGGAGTAGAAGTAGTTATTGATGTTCTAGCTGAACTACTATTAGTAGTTGTAGTATTATTAGTTATAGTATTACTAGTAGTTTCAGTAAGAATAGGAGTTGGAGTAATAGCAATTGGAATAGTGGTAGTAGTAGTAGTAATAGGAGTAGTAGTAGGACTAGGAGTTGGAGTAGGAGTAGTAGAAGTTGTACAAGCAATAATAGTAGTAGTAGTTGCAGTTACAATATTAGCAGTGGTAGTTTTTTGAGTAGTAGTAGTTCTTGTTGCAGTAGTAGTAGAAATTGGAGGAGTAGTGGTAAGAGTAGTAGTAATAGTAGTAGATGTACTGGTAGTTGTAGTTGTTGTGGTAGCAGTGGTAGGAGTAGTAGTAGAAGTAGTAGTAGTAGTAATGGTAGTAGTAGTTGTAGTTATAGTAGAAGTAGTAGTAGTGGTAGTGGTAGTTGTCGTAGTAGTAGTTGCAGTTATAGTAGAAGTTGTTGTAGTAGTAATAGTAGTGGTAGTAGTAGTAGTGGTAGTCGGAGTACTAGTAGGAGTTGGAGTTGCAATAGGAATAGTAGTAGGAGTTGTAGTACTAGTAGTAGCACTAGCAAGAGTAGTAATAGCAGCACTAGGAGTTGGAGTTGTAGTTGTAGTACGAGACGGAGTAGTTGTAGTTGTAGTAGTAATAGGAGTAGGAGTACAAGGGATAATAAGAGTAGTAGTAGAAGTAAGAGTACAAGGGGTAATAAGAGTAGTAGTAGAAGTAAAGGTAGTTATAGCAGCAGCTATAACTATAGTAGTGGTAGTAGTAGTGGTAGTGGTAGTGGTGGTGGTAGTAGTAGTAGTAGTAGTAGTAGTAGTAGTAGTAGTATTAGTAGTAGTAGTAGTAGTAGGAGGAGGAGGAGGAGGAGTAGTTGTAGTAGTAGTAGTAGTAGTAGCAGCAGCAGTAGTAGCAATAGTAGTAGGAGCAGCAGCAGCAGCAGCAGCAGCAGCAGCAGCAGCAGCAGTAGTAGTAGTAGTAGTAGTAGTGTAGTAGTAGTAGTAGTAGTAGCAATTGCAGTAGTAGTAGTAGTCATAGTAGTAGGGGTAGTAGTACTAGTAGTAGTAGGAGTAGTAGGGTTAGTAGGACGAATAACAGTAGTAGTACTTGTTGTAGTAGTAGGAGTAGTAGTAGAAGTAGTAGGAGCATTAGTAGTTGAAGTATTTGGAGTAGTAGTTGAAGTATTTGGAGTAGTAGTACAGTAATAGTAGTAGTAGTCATTGTTGTTGTAGGAGTATTAGGATTAGTAGTAGTTGCAATATTAGTAGTAGTAGTCGTTGTTGTTGTTGTTGTTGTAGTAGTAGTAGTAGTATTACGAGAGGCAACAACAACAACCATAGTAGTAGTAGTAGCAGTAGTAGTAGTAGTAGTAGCAGCAGTAGTAGTAGTAGTAGCAGCAGTAGTAGTAGTAGTAGTAGTAGCAGCAGCAGCAGCAGCAGGAGTAGTAGTAGTAGTAGTAGTAGTTGTTGTTGTTGTTGTTGTTGTATTACGAGAGGCAACAGCAACAACCATAGTAGTAGTTGTAACAGTAGTAGTTATTATAGCTATAATAGCAAGATTAGCAGTAATACTAGTAGTAGTAGTAGTAGTTATAGCAGTAGTAGCAGTAATTGTTGTTGTTGTAGTAGGAGTAGGTGTAGGACTACTACTACTAGTACTAGTAGTAGTAGTAGTAGTAGTAGTAGTAGTAGCAGCAGCAGTGGTTGTAGCAATAGTAGTACTAGTAGTAGTTGTAGTTGAAGCATTAGTAGTAGTAATAGTAGTAGTTGTTGTAGTCAGAGTAGGTGTGGGAGTAGTAGTAGTGGTAGTAGTACTACATGCAGTAGTTGTAGTAGTAGGAATAGGAGATGTAGTCTTAGTAGTAGTTCTACTAATAATAGTAGTTGTAGTAGTAGATATACTAGTAGTTATAGTTGTAGTAGATGTGGTAGTCGTAGTTGTAGTTGTACGAGTTGAACTATTAGTACGACTTATAGTCAGAATAGGAGTTCGAGCAGGAGCAGTTGTTGTAATAGTTGTTATAGTAGTAGTAGCAGCAATGGTTGTTGTAGCAGCAGTAGTAATAGTGGTAGTTGTAGTAGTAGTAGTAGTATTAGTAGGAGTAACAGAAAGATTACTATTAGTAGGAGTATTAATAGGAACAAGAGTAGTAGTAGTAGTAATAGTAGTAGTATTAGTAGAAGTAGTAGTCGTAGTTGTTGTAGTAGTACTAGTTTTAGTAGCAGTAGTTGTTGTTGTTGTGGTAGTAGTGGCAATAGTAGTAGGGATAGTATTAGTAATAGCAGCAATAGTAATAGTTTTAGTAGTAGTAATAATAGTTGTGGTGGTGGTGGTGGTGGTAATAGCAGTAGTAGTAGTAGTAGTAGTAATAGGAGTTCTATTAATAGTTGTTGTAGTGGCTGGAGTAGTAGTTACAGTATTAGTAGTAATAGTTGTAATAGTAGAAGTAGTAGTAGCAGTAGAAGAAGAAGTAGGAGGAGAAGTAGTAGTAGTAGTAGTCAGAGTAGCAGTAGTAGTTGTTATAGCAGTTGGGGGAGAAGTAGTAGCAATAATAGCACTAGTAGTTTTAGTAGTAGTAGTAATTCTAGTAGTAGTAGTATTAAAGTTTGTTATAGTAGTAGCAATAGTTATAGTGGTCGTAACAATAGCCATAGTAGTAGTAGTAGTAGTACTAGTAGTAGCAGCAGTAGTAGAAGCAGGAGAAGTAGTAGTAGCGGGGGTAGTAGTAGTTGAAGTTGTAGTAGCTGTTGTAGTAGTCGTAATAATAGTAGTAGTAGTAGTAGCAGTCGTGGAACCATTAGAAGTCATAGTAGTAGTAGTAGAAAGAGTAGTAGTTGTAGAAGCAGTAGTAGTAGTCGAAGTAGTAGTAATAAAAGTATTTGCAGTATTACTAGTAGCTATATAGGTAATAGTAGTTGTAGAAGTAGTAGTGGAAGAAGTAGTAGCAGTAGTAGTGGAAGAAATAGTAGCAGTAGTAGTACTAGTAACATTGGTAAAAGTAGAAGTAGAAGTAGTAGTAGCATTACTAATAGTAGTAGTAGTTGCAGTTGTAGTAGTAGCAGTACTAGTAGTACTAGTACTTATAGTAGTAGTGTTAGTAATAGTAGCACAAGTAGCTATAGTAGTAGCAGTAGTAGTAGTTATAGTGGTAGTAATGCTATTACCATCAGTAGTAGTAGTAGCAGCAGTAGTAGTAGCAAAAGTAGTATCAGTAGTAGTA
Organism: Trichopus zeylanicus subsp. travancoricus; assembly: GCA_005019695.1. NCBI lineage: Eukaryota > Viridiplantae > Streptophyta > Magnoliopsida > Dioscoreales > Dioscoreaceae > Trichopus > Trichopus zeylanicus. Next base: position 225,809 of record RXID01014746.1, read on the forward strand.
GTAATAGTTATAGTTGTAGCAGCAGCAGTAGTAGTAGTAGTAGAAGTCGCAGTTGTAGTATTAGTATTAGCAACTGTAGCAACAGCAGTAGTCGTAGTTGTAGTAAGAGTTGTAGTAGTAGTAGTAGTAACTGTAGCAGCAGCAGCAGGAGTAGAAGTAGTAGTAGTAGTACTAGCAATAGTAGTAGTAGGATAAGTAGTAGGAGCAGCTGAAGCAACAGTAGTTGTAGTACTAGTACTAGTAGTAGTAATAGCAGCGTAATCAATAGTGGCAGTAGTAGTAGTAGTAATTATTGTATTAGTAGTGGTAGTAGTAGTAGCAATCGCAGTAGTGTTAGCAGTAGCCATGGATGTAGCAATAGTAGTAGCAGTAGTTGTTGTTGTTGTGGCAGTAGCAGCAGTAGATTTAACATTAGTAGTAGCAGTAATACTAGTAGCAATAGCAGTAGCAGTAGTATAAGTAGTAGTAATAGTATTAGTAGCAGTAGTAGTAGTTGGATTAGTAGTAGTAGTAGCAACAGTAGCAGTAGTTGCGGTAGTGGTAGCAATAGTAATAGTAATAGTGGCAGTAGTAGCAGTAGTAGTAGTAACTATAGTGACAATATGAGTAAAAGTAGTAGTAGTAGTTGTAGCCGTAGTAAGAGTAGTAGTTGTAATAGTAGTAGTAGCTGTAAAAGTAGCTGTAGCAGCAGCAGCAGTAGTAGTACTAGCAATAGTAGTAGTAGGATCAGTAGTAGGAGCAGTAGTAGCAATAGTAGTTGTAGTAGTACTAGTAGTAGTAATAGCAGCGTAATCAATAGTGGCAGTAGTAGTAGTAGTAATTATTGTAGTAGTAGTAGTAATTATTGTATTAGTCGTAGTAGTGTTAGCAGTAGCCATGGAAGTAGCAGCAGTAGATTTAAAAGTTGTAGTAGCAGAAATACTAGTAGCAATAGCAGTAGCAGTAGTATTAGTAGTAGTAATAGTATTAGTAGTAGTAATAGTAGTTGGATGAGTAGTAGTAGTAGCACAGTAGCAGTAGTTGCGATAGTGGTAGCAATAGTAATAGTAGTTGTTGCAGTAGTAGTAGTAGTAATAGTAACTATAGTGAAGTAGTAGTAGTAGTTGTTGTTGTTGTCGTAGTAGCTGTAGTAGTTGCAGCAGTAGTAGTAGTGTTAGTAGTAGCAGATGTGACAGAAGTAGTAGTTGCAGTAGCTATAGGTGCGAAAGTAGTAGTAGTTGTTGTTGTTGTAGTACCAGTGATCGTACTAGTAATAGTAGTTGTAGCAGTAGTAGAAGTTGTAGTAGTAGTAATAGTTGTTGTATTAACCAAAACTATTCTGGTAGTGGTAGCTGTTGTTGTGGTTCTGGTAGGAGTCGTAGTTGTAGCTGTAGAAGTGGTATTTGTAGTAGTAGATGTTGTACTAGTAGTCATAGGAGTAGTAAATAGAGTAGGGGTGGGAG
>RXID01014747.1:0-71767 GCA_005019695.1 Trichopus zeylanicus subsp. travancoricus
AACTTATTTGTAAAAATACAAATATTCCGATTTATTTATAAAATATTTAAAATATTTCAGCTCCTTTATAAATATTTTTTGAAAAATGTTAATATTTGGACTTTTTTATAAATAAAAATATTTTAAAGATTTATTTGTAAATATTTTGGGAGAAAGAGTGGGAGTGAGAAAATAAGTTTTTAAGGATTTAATTATAAAATTACGGAGGGTCAAATCGAAACTTTTGAAGAAAAATTTAATTAAATAATAATTAAGGGTGTGTGGGTAAATATTTTGAAAAGAAAATGATATAGATAATTACGAAAATTTCTGGGAGATTTCGTAATTACCGGATATTACGGGAGTATACGTAATTAGCTATTAACCATATTAATCAAAAGGTGAACCAAATTCCATCAACAATTCCTATACAAAACCCAACAATGAACAATGCCTTAATTTCATGCAGCAATGAGAACTCATTAACTTCAATATTTGCTCCCACAAGTATCTAATTAACAATGCTGGTCTTCATGGTTAAGCACAGTAACTAGGATTTCGTTTTTACAATTCAAAGCTGTGAGAGTACATCCACCATCTCGTAACGCGGCCTGCAAACAGCCTCTAGAGGCCTGGCCTTGGGTAAGGTCAATCCCGGACCTTCCTCCATGTCCACCTCTTCTTGTCCGACCCTCTCCCATTCGAAGCACTGAATCATCGCCCCGAGTGTCAAACTCACAACTCGCATAGCATGTCCTTCTCCTGGGCACCTCCTCCTCCCCTTCCCGAATGGCAACATCTTTGACCCTGGCCCCTTGCCATCCATGAACCTCTCTGGTTTGAACACGGTCGGCTCAGGCCATGCGTTAGGGTCTCGATGGATCATATATGCATTGACCAGCAGCATAGTGCCGCGTTCAACATGGAATTCCCCAACAGCACACCTTTCAGTGGACTCGTGTGGAACGAGAAGTGGTCCGGCAGGGTACAACCGGAGTGTTTCGGTGACGATGCATTGGAGGTATGGAAGTTTTGTCACGTCGGTTTCAGTTATCAAGCGACCTTTCTCTAGTTTGGCGTCGATCTCGTCTCTGGCTTTCTTTAGAACATCAGGATTGTTGAGTAGAAGAGCCATTGCCCACTCAATGGTATCTGACGTAGTGTCTGTGCCTGCCGACAACAAACTCTACAGGCAGAGTATTAGAGAGAAACCTTCCAAACCTTCAGAATTTATTTGCATATGGATTAAGGCCAATACGAATCAAAATGGGTAAATAGTAATACAAATTCATAATTTCTTGCAAATAAATCCCTTATATTTGTATATTTATTGTGTTTGCATTCGATTGTAATTCTTTGTTGTGTACGCACCAAGCATTGATGGACAAATCTATGAATAAATTTATACTCACAACTACAAGAGCTTTGATGATGCGGTCGGTGTAGTACTCCGGATCAGATTCTTGCAGCGAAAGCAGCACCCCGATCAGTGTCTTCTTCTTCCCCTCCTCTTCGCCGGCGCTGTCGCCGGCTTTTCTGCGGTGCTCATCGATGAGGCCCTGCATGAACTCATCCCTAATCCTCGCCAGCCTCGCCTTCTTCCGCCTCGTCCCACTCAGCTCATCTACGATCCGAAGGGCAGGCAAGAAATCCCCAACACTGGTTGACGCCCCAGTCAGCTTGAACACCTCCTCCACTATCTCCCGAAACCTCCTCGCCTCGCAGGAATCCTGAATTCCATCCCCGTAGAATCCCCTTCCGGCAATCATCCGCATCATCGCGTTCGCCGCGACCCCGAACAGCCGGGATTTGAGCTCTATCTTCGTCGACCCTAGTATTGTGGCTCGGATCAGGCCGGAGATTAGGGCGCGGACCTCGCTGGCGCGCAGATCGGCGAAGGAGTTGAGGCGGTGCGTGGAGAGGAGCTCGAGGGCGGCGATGCGGCGGGAGTCGCGCCAGAGGGGGCCGTAGGGAGCGAAGCCGAGAGTGGAGAAGTTGTAGCTGAGGTGCTTGGCGGAGGGGAATTGGGGACGGTTGGCGAAGGCGAGGTCGTGCTTGGTGAAGCATTCTTCGGCGAGGGCGGCGGAGGAGACCAGGAGGACGGGGCGGGAGCCGAAGCGGAGGAGGAGAAGCGGGCCGTGCCGGGCGGCGATGCGTGCGAGGGCGTGGTGGAGGGGCTTCTTGAGGATATGGAAGTGGCCAATCAGTGGGAGGGAGCGTGGGACGGCGGGTGGCGGCGGCGGGCTTTTGAGCTTGTTTGAGGAGGAGAAGAAGGAGAAGAGGAGCTTGAGGGAGAAGAGGGAGGAAAGGAGGAGACAGGCGGAGAGGAGGAGGGTGGCGTCCATTTTGGAGGCGATGTTCGGATAATTTTGTTCTGATTAGTTTATTATTTAAATATTTATATTTTTTTTAAAAAAATAAATTATTATATTATTTTTATATTTATTTTATTTAAAAATAATAAATAATATATTTTAAAATAAAAAAAATTTAAAATTTGCTAATCAAACTAATATTTAAATTTTAAAAATTTAATTAAATTATTTTTTATTTTAATTTTAACTTTGAACTTGAATTTGATTTGATCCGAATCAAATCATAACTTTCTGTTCAAATACACAATGGCAAAGCAACCATATCAAATAATGCAGTAACTGTCACATCTGTTGAGTGGTAAGTATTACCACAACGAAATCATGTAACGAATCTCAATATCTTGGAGACAATGGAGTGTCTCCAACGTATGTATGCACGAGCAATATAGATATGAGGAAATAACCAATTATGGTGGTCGGTACCACTACGAAGAGTATTATGCGAGGCGACGGACTGCCTCTAACATATGTGTGCGTGGGCAGCACACATAGCAGTAAGTGACCAAATCACAATATGTTCAGATGGATATCTGAATAACCCAAACAGTCCTGTAGAGTGAATAGCGGGACAAGTTGGCTAAAGTGAGCTGCAGAAGCGTATGAACCTTGGGGTCGGGTAAAATTTCAAGGTAGAAATTTGGTCGTGTGACGGTAGCTACAATAGTGAAGAATCCGATCCATTGGATCTCTTTTCAACGGTCCGGATCCAATTCAAGTGATCCATATCCGTTGAATCATATTGGATCTGGACCGTGGGATCCAAATCCAACAGACCATATTGGATGTACAACTTTTGGTCCGGCAGCAAGATAGTGGGGCGATCTGCGTGCTTATCCTTTGACAATTTATTTATTTATTTTCTTATCGTGTATTTGACCTTTGTTTTCTTATAATCTGGACAGTCGGACTGTGGTTTGCAGAGCATACGCAGTGCAGAATCAATGTGTAATAGGCACGTGCAAACTCATGAACAATGAAAAAAAAATTAAATAAAAAAACATTATTAAGAACAAAAAATTGTAATATAAATACTAAATACTATAATTCTATTATTGATGCCAATTTATTGGATATCAATGGAAACATAACTTTAATTCCGGTCACTGGAAAAAAAATTTTAAATGCTACTTTAAATATTAGACAAAAAAAAAACTTAAATAGTAAATTTTGATTGCAGAATCAAACTCTATATTTATAGAAAATTATTTTTTTCAGTGTTTTAATCAAATTATTTTTTATTTGGATTTGACATCAACTTAGATAAATATTTGTCTTATGTTTAAATCACATATATTTTCTTTAATTTAATTAAAAAATATCAAATATCAACAATAAAAATGTAAATGTGTTATGTGTTGCATACATAATGATACATATTTGTCTTATGTTTACCTCACATATATTTTCTTTAATTTAATTTAAAAATATCAAATATCAATAATAAAAATATAAATGTATTATGTGTTGTATACATAATCTAATGGGCACTCATTCAATAAATAATCACATATTTTACTTTGATACTTTTTTAAATTTATAAAAATAGAGTGCTCTCTCTCTCTCTCTCTTCTCAACTTAAAAAGATAATATAAATATCTCTCTCATATTAAAGTCGTAAATATAGTTCTATTTACTTAAGAATATCAAATATTAATAATAAAAATACAAATATTTTATGTGTTATGCATATAATCTAATTACCATCTAATCAATAAATAGCTCGAGGTTCCACCAAACTCGATATCTTGGCGCATATATAATGAAGATCAGGTAGTTATGAGATCTAATTCATATCTATTTGTAGAAATAAATTTCAAAAAATTTGAGTTTCATAGTTGTTTGTTACAAGTAATTAGGTCAGATTGTAGCTCCAAAATCATGGTATTCGGATGTGCTTCGCATCTTATAAATAATATAATTTCTCAAAAAAAATAAGGACTAATATTTTTTTTCTTTTTTCAATATATTTTAAGTGTTTGTTATTGACTTGGCCATCAGAGCGGCCACTACCAGAAAATTTTCAATGGTTCTTTTTATGATTTTTTTTTACCGTAGATTAGAGGAAGAGCGACCAACGGATCAATCTCAAAGAGCCTCTCAAGTCAAAATCAATGGAGAACCAGTCTCCATCAACAAAAAATATATTATAATAACAAATAATATAATATAAATAAATTTTAAATTGAGTTGTAAGGAAGATGGCACACATAAAGATTGAGAGAAAAAAAATAGCACATAAAAAATTTATGTGGTTTAGTTTATCTACTGACTTACATTCATGTGTGAAGACAAAATAAAATTTTTTTTTCTAAAAGTGTAAATGGCTGATAATATATCGAACCAAATCAATTAGATTAAAAAACTGAAGTCAATGTTCAAAATCAAACTATTTATAGGAATGACAAAGTCCCACAATGAGCTCATATCTGGGATGTTTACAACTTAGTAAATTCAGTAAAGAGTTGCTTCGAGATGAGTCATGCAAATCGATGACCTTGGTATGTTAATAGCTCAATCAGTGATTTGAGTACCTATGGGTGCCTTCCTTTCTAGAATGTATTTTCAAAAGATCTAGGATTCTAAATAGTCAATTACAAAAAATGTGACAAAAATCATAGTCTAGACTAAAGAATCTCATATACACCAAACCGCCTCTACATTATAAATAATTAGAATATTTCTTAAGCTACAAGACTAATGTCAATTTCTTAAATTCACTCTTCATTTTTTCAACTGTGATCAATTTAAGCATCAAAGTAACTATCGCTGAAAAATTTTCAGTGGTCTACTTCACCATTTTTTTCTCTTATAGATTAATAAAAAGATGACTTAACGGAGCTTATCTTGAGAAGACTCTTGGACTAAAACTAGTGATGAACTGTATTTCTACAACAACGACAAAATATAAAATTTAATAATACATCATATAACTCTAATAATCCACTACTTATATTTTCTTACTTATAATATAAATCAAAACAAATAGTTATAGTAATGGTCCATACGAGGAGAACTCTGTGCCAAATTAGTAGTAAGGCTCCAAGCTCTTTGCTCTTCCATTAATCTCCAAAATCAGCAAATTGAACTTTTAATGTATTGGATTTTGTTGATGAAATCAAACTCATCATTAAAATCAAATTGAGAGATTTCTTAAAATCGGATTCGTTAGGCTACGCCATGAGCCTTATAAGATGAATACATCATGAGAGGACCACCAAAGTCTGACAACTCTTCCAAAACTTAAGTCAGTATCGTTTTTTGACAAAAAAACAATGAAATATAGAAAAAAATCATAAAATTCAGGACTTGATAGTTTGTTTCTCTCTCTACTTTTCCAAAGTAACAGAAATACTTTATTTTTTATAACTCAATAAACTATACTTTATAGGAATAGAATTCCTAATTTTAAAGAGATTTGACATAATTATTTATTAAAATATTATTACTTCTATATAATGAATTCTTTATAGATTTAGTTTCTAACTAATTTATTAGACCTTGATTATTCTGATTCAAAGATTCATTGTATCATCAAATTTAAAAATTCCAGAATCAATCAAAATCATCAAAGTAAGATTAGAAAATACTATTATGCATGTAATTAAATATTAGTCTTAAATTAGTCTGATGCCAAGTTTAAAGAAAAAAAAAGGGCGGTGAAATGATTTGTGGTGATATTGTGGACACTTCTATTTTCATTTCAAAGGATCTTCCGAGTCTTTAATGACACTTCAGAAAACACTAACAGAAGGAAACCAATACGGACACCTCCTTCGGCTATTAATAATTATTGAAGGTATTTTACTAAAACATCGTAAATAGATTTTATTAGCAGTGCTTAACCTTACATTATTAGTGTTGCTTATCACAAACGTGGCCAACATTTTTTTTGCCATTTTTAAAAAATACTGATAATATTATGAAATTATGGATACATTTCCAATGTCACAAGGATGACCGTTAATAAAATATCAGTATCGTTTATGATACAAAAAAATAATTATCGAGAAGCATTAAAAAAATATTGATTTTATAATGTTAGTTTTTTTTTTTGGATATTTAAGGCACCACTTAGTTCGGGATTAAGATCAAGTTCAACCTCAAGATCAAGACTAAAATACAAAAAAATAGTCTGGTCAAAATTTTGATATTTAAATACTAGTCTAGTTAGTAAATGATTTAAATTTTTTTTGAACTTTTATATCTTTAGATATATTATTTATTGATATTTGAATAAATAAATATAATAGTAATATGATAATTTATTTTTTAAAATAATGTAAAGATAATCTGACTATTTTTTTAGTATTTAGATGATATGTAAATTAAGATAAAATAATTCTGATCCTGATTCAAACGCACTCTAGTTATACTTTAAAAGTGTAGCCAATATCCAAATAGGACTCTAAATAGAACCTGTGCATATTTTGATGGTTCACCTAAAACTTTTTGCTACAATATGTGTCTTGATTCCTGTCTTAGCTTTGCATCCTTGGCATAACCTTGTCCCCATCGATCAAGTAAAACAGAAATACAACATGCTAAAACATATTTGCTATCTAATCATAATATCATACTTCATTATTAACCAAATTAGGAGCATTTCAAGCTTACGCTTCAAAGTTGCAACAGAAGAACATCCATCATTTCCTGACGAGGCTTACACATAGCCTCCAGAGGCTTGGCCCTGGGCAAGGAAAATCCTGAACCTTCCTCCATATCCACCCCTTCTTTCCCAACCCTCTCCCACTCGAAGCACTGAATCATGGCCCCGAGCATCAGACCCAGGACTCGCATAGCATGGCCTTCGCCTGGGCACCTCCTCCTTCCAAACCCAAACGGGAACATCTTCGATCCTTGCTCCTTGTCATCCATGAACCTCTCCGGTTTGAACTTGGTCAGCTCAGGCCGCGTGTTTGGATCCCGATGAAGCATATATCCGTTGATCAGTAGCATTGTGCCGCAATGAACATGAAATCCTCCAACAACACAATCTGCGGTGGACTCATGTGGGAAGAAGAGCGGTCCAGCAGGATACAGTCGGAGCGTCTCCGTGATAATACATTGGAGATACAGAAGGTTTGGCACGTCAGCTTCGGTTATCAAGCAACCTTTCACGACTTTGGCATTGATCTCGTCTCTGGCTTTCTTTAGAACATCTGGATTGTTGAGTAGAAGAGCCATTGCCCACTCGATTATGTCTGATGTACTGTCTGTGCCTGCTGACAACAAACTCTGTAGACAAAGTTTTAGGTTAGGATAGTTCAAAACTTATTCCTTTTGCTAATGGTAAATTTTTATTTGCTCAAAAAATATATTCATTTTGAAATAATTCTCGATAATCCCTGGTAAATTTTCATATTCTAAAAACCTCTTTTAATTTTTAAAATTATTAAAAATTCTCTCTATTAACAACAATTAATATTAAAAATCTAAGAATATTGTAGCAGTACTGTATCAATACTTAAAATAATATAATTATATATAAATATTACAATAGTGGTATATATTTAAAAATTAACTATTATGATAAAAAATATTTTTTTTGGATATATATTATTAGTTTTAATCATAATAATTATTTCTATCTATATATACTTGATTGTGATTATTTTATCTCATTTCTATTTATATCACTTAAAGTTGGTTAACTAGTGCAACTAAATGCAAACATTGCATTTTGACACAATCTCAACCATAAAAAACACTACAATTACAGTTATACACACCCTTCAACCACGAAATGGAGCATGAAGTCGTTAAACTAGTATAATTTACCTTAACTGCACACCTGAGACAAAGTAGTATATTTTACTTGGTATGTACCTTGATGCTATAATGGCATGAGAAGAGTTGAATGAAACATGTTCCAAGTTGAATCAACATACGACTGATCATCTTATAAAGCAACAGACTTAAGCAGGTATTTGTGTTAGATTATTTTCTGCCCTTCTGAAAAGCAGATTTTCCAACTACCATGAATTAAAAGTTGATTCTATAATCTTTCCTCCTAATTTAAAAGATATGTGCCCTCCTTACAGACACTTCCACAATTTTACTTGCACATTATGACCATCTCATTTCTGTGTCTCTGATTTGGTCGACCAATAGACCCAAACAGTGGTATGCAAGGTCCAGAAAGTATACTGCAGGCTCATGAATCTCATGGTGTTTACACTGTCTAATGTCAGGTGAGTACTGGAACCCAAGGCAAATAATCATACATATGAGCATAATTTTTTTTATACCACATAGGAACGTAATGTTGAAAGAATACTATGATCAAGATCTATCCAAAGAAAACAAAAATAAACCATTCTCAAGAAAAAAGTACTACCATGTTGAAAGCATTGTATTTAAGTTGTGATATCATCCAAAAGAATAGTTCATTTTCCAATAGCCATGAAAGAAAACACACAAGAATTTAGAAAAAAAAAAGCTAATCAAAATTCCATGTCACAGCAGTGAGAACTTTCAACATAAAAAACTATTTCATTGTGAAAAGCTTCAAAATTGCATTTTTCCCACCAAATATAGTATCAAATGAATTTAGAATTTAGTCAATGGCATTGATTCTTCCAACCAAAAATCAGTGGAAGGATCAAGTGTGGCAGACCGATAACTTTTGGATTCTTCCGCCCACCAATTTTTGTACTTGCACCCACCAATGTGCAAAAGAATCAACTTGCATGGCCAGAAAAATCAAGAACCTTTAATCAACGTGAGCTATGAGAAATCGAGCCCCACCATTAGAATGAAAAATGTCATATTAATTAATATTTAAAACAAATTTCAGCTTCAAACAACTGAATGTCCACATCCTCATTTCACAAAACAGCAATGTAAAGGCAATCTAACACTACAAAAACCTCAATTTACTTCTGAATTTGTCACAAGCGAAGTAGATGGCCATTTTTCATGGAAAAAAGTGTCCAGAAACTCAATTGAGGTCCCTAATATCCCTATTCATCCACTCAGATTCTACTCCAACCAAAAAAGCAACAATTTTTCACCAAAAAATTGAAACTTTACGCAATAAATCCATAATTTCTCACCAAACAATCCACTACCTGTTCGACCGAGGTGAAGTGGTTGGGGATGTAGAAGTACTTCCTGACGAAAGCCTGCCGCCCAGGACTCAAGCTCCGGTGCCCGAACGATGGCTGCTGCACGAGCGGCCTCGGCGTCGGCTGTGGCAGCGGAGGCGACTGCGGCCGCCGCCGAAGGCCTCCATGACTTGGCCCAAGACATTGCCCATGGCTCGCGGGCACGAAGGATAAGAATAAGAGCACTGAGGTTCGACGATGTGCGATTCATGGTGGCGAGGGAAAGCGGAAAGGACTCCGAGCTCCGAGCAGGGGCGATGCTTTTCCTTCTTTTTTATTCTGCTTCAAATCGATGGGCCAGGGGATATTTTCAAATGACCCCCTTGGAATTTGTGTTTTTTGTGAATGCGCGCTTGTGTTGTTGCGCTCATAAGAGATTGGATCGCCTGCAAAACCAAATATTTTGATACGTATTTTTGCTCCAGAAGATTTTGTTTATCATAACAATATTTCGTGAAATGAAAACTAAATATAAATATAGAAGATCTACAATATCTACTATATACAATAATTTTAAATATTTTATCATCTTATAAACTGATTGAAAAACATAATCATTTTATTAATGAAAATAACTTTTGTAATGGTACTTAAATACTCTCAAAATATTATTGACTTCGAAATTATTTCAGCTGATTTTATGGGTCAAATTAAAAAAATTTCTTATGTTGTATTTTTATTAAATTCAATAATCTACCAATTGTGCATTTGCATTTCAACGGAAATAATTTATAATTTATTTATATTTTTTATGAAAAGAAATTAAATAAAATAATAAATATTATATTGGGTTATGTTAATTTATCTCAATTTCTCTTTTTACATAGTCAATTATATGTAGTATTATATAAATAAAAATAAGAAAAGATGTAAAATATTTAATTTTGTCACAATTTATAAATACATAATTAAATATTTATGTTATAAACATTTTTATAAATAAGTATTATTACTAAATTAAAAACTAGTTGTCTATTGCTTTGAGCTCAAGTTTCAGAAACATATCTAATGAACAATTTCTTTTATATAAAAATATCTATAAGATAATTTTTCATTAATAACATAGTCTAATACTAAAAAGTGTAAATTAATTTCTTAAAACATATTCTTCATTCCCTACTGTACAAATGCATGAATTTTTTTTTTAAATAATGCTTGATTGAATAAATAAACAAAAAAATAGATACTATCAAAATATTATTGATTGTTCAAATGTTATTGGACAATTGAAGTCCTTATTTTACAAAAAGAACTTAAAAAAATTCAAAAGGAGAGAAGAGAGAACTTATCGAGAATGACACTTAATTGAAAGCAAGATAAATATATAACTTCTATACTTTTATTATTTATTTACACTCTAAAATAATTTGAGTTATCAATATTTTTAAACATCGACAAAGAGAAGCCAACCATTGATTTTGTAATATTCAACCAACACTAACAAATAAAGTACTATGACATGCTTTTACATGTCAATAAAAAGTTACTAGTCTAAAAATGACAATATTTAAGTAGTTATTTCTAACTTTTGAAGCAATAATAATATATATGAGATTCATATTGATAGTAATATAATTATCAAGGAAATAAACTCACATGATTATAACGGATTTTCAGCATTTATATAATTTTGTAAAGTTAAATAAGTTCAACATACTTTACCAAAGGTCGGTCTTAATTTGGTAATGCAAACATATTTTCCACCAAAAATTAATATGTAAAAGTTCAATTATTATATACTTATTATAATAATCACTTAATATGATTTAGATTCTTTAGCCATGATTATAGTTATTAAACCCGAGAAAAAAGTTAGTACAAAAAATACAATAGTTACCTACACACTTTATGGACTTATTATAGCATATCCAACATAAGTTATTGCTTTATTATCTTTTAGATTGAAATAATTCTTCTACTTTTACATAGTATTTCAAGAGCTGAGTAAAAAAAAACTTTTATTTTAATACTATCTATTATGATCTTTCTAATAGGAAAAAATTGTATTCACTTAACTATAGGATGTCTTGGTTCTTACATATACAAATGTGAGTTGGACAAATTTCTTAAGACTAATGATAAATAATAAATCTATGTTTGTTGTAATCTTCTATTACTTATGATAAATAATAACAAATTTATAATCTTCTATTACTTATATTTCATCTTATGTTCTATTTCCCATAATAAATAATGATTGTTGTAATTTGTCTCTATTATTATTATGTACTTAAGTAATACTCATAAATAACTAGGTTGCAATATGTTTTAATTTAAAGCCTTGCTTAGTTACAATTGTTAATATCTAGGTAAATCAAATATGTATATCCATTTAAAGAGAAAGAACAACTACCATGGATTGCTACGTAATCCTTACATGGAGTACAAATGGCATATACTTGATAATTAAAATTATATACTATATTTTCTAAGTTAAAATCATACATCATACACTTGTGACAACCAAGAGCTATTGTGACTTGTACAAATACTTTGTATGGAATTCATGTGGCATACACTCCAAAAGTATAATTAATATATAAATTTTAGAAAACTAATGTCCTCTCAATTCAAAGCACATGTTATACACTTGTTATTCAATAGAAGATGTTGTTACATATTTTTCTTACAAAACAAACATTATATATACATTCCATTTGCTCTAATCTAATCTTAGTTTAAGAGAAAACTATCTTAAGATTTTCTTCTTACTAAGGTTATATTATACTACTATTGTTTATATTCTAAACGCTTTTTTTTCATTTTGCTTAAAATAGATGAAGATATATATACATAGAATTGCTCATAGTGCATTATCCATCTATCATAGATTCTTTGTGCAACAAAATTTAAACTTTGGACAATATATTGCTGGTATGTACAGTTCATTGTATGGATGTAACTTTCTTAGTATGCTCCTAATTTTTTGAAATATATCTCTTAAAGCAAGCAATGAGAATTGCTTTGTTGTTACATAAACACTTCCAAAATATTAAATCTATTATTAAAAAAATAGTTGAAAATTTGTGCTTTATCAAGTACTAGTCACTTCTCACAACATAGTTCTGCCGTCTATTGTGTACTAATTGTCAAGAGGGAATCACTAGTCCAAACCATAATTATACATTTATATGTTACTTTACAATAAAAAAAAATTACAGAATATATAATTATAATTAGCAAAACTAATCGCAATGTATTATAACTCTCCTTAATTTTTATGTGGTATTCAATAAAATTATTATATATTTAAATTATTAAACATATGATACTTGACTATCATAAAACATAATTATATTCTGTTTCTCACAATCGTTAAAAAATAATAAATTTTAAAATTATCATCTAGTATTTATATATATGCGTAAATGATGGTTTCCTAATATTTTTTTCCTCAACGGTCCCCAGCGTGCAGCCATCACAACCTACTAAGTTATATATGATATTTTTCAAGAATGCGTATGCAAAAATATTTTTCGTACAAGATACAATTTTAATGAATTCATAAGGGTACATTCCAAAATACAACTTTTGTAGGGGGTAAACATGCAATGGCCACTACCATGATCAAACTAAATCTAAGAATAGGGATTGGAGTAAAAGTAAAGATGGTTAGGACTTGTTTTAGCTGATGAGAATGATATTAGCAATTTTAAGCCGCTAATTCCCTTTCAAAACACACAAGTAGAGAAATCTGATTTGGTTTCAAGCTTGTAATCAAAATCCTTTTTTCTTAAAAGTTTTTACATATAACTCCTAAAAAATAACTAAAAAATAACTCTTTTGATTTTTTTTTATAATTATGTATAACTTATTTTTTAAATTATCAGAGAAATTCCATGTCTTTGAGTTAAGCAAACTGCTTTTTACATAAAATATACATGATGACTATAACCCTATATAGTCGTTGGAAAATTTTATTATAAGTATAGCAATTTCAGGGGATATAGGACAAAATTTGATTTAGCTTTTTTAGCAGCACAATAATTTTAAATTTGATGCATCTAATCAGAAAAACAAACAATTTTCAAAAATAATAACATTGCAAAAAATTTAAGTTTCAAACAATCGGATAAGGTTGAAATTCCAACTATAAATTTTTGAAAAAATTTGAGAAGAAATCTACATGTGGATAAATCGAAAAATCAAAATTCTAATTCTAATTTCTGTTTTACATTTTGTTGTTTTGCTTTTTATTTCATGTGTCGTCTGATCCCATGAAATATTAATTCTGAAATTGAGAGGGTAAGATGAGTTAAGAGATAAAACTTTTACCTTTTTTGGATAAATTAGACACAAAGAACCTAAAACTTATTTGAAAATTAAAGGAGGATAATACATAATTATAAAAAATTAAAGAGATTCTACATAATTTAACTACTTTTTGGAGTTGTATATAAAAAACTATTTTCTAAACTTAAAAGAAAGTTTACATAAAAGCCCCCTCATATTTTAATAATTACATTTCTTGTACCTTTGCTATGGTCAATTTTTCAATAATACCCACATTGCCATTTATATATCTGATTAAATCGTGATCACAAGGACTCCATATAATTATCCAAGATTTTGGGGGCTTATATACGATTGATATTTCAATAATAAAGACATAAATTTTTTAAAAAACAAAAAAATCAATAAAGTAGCTATCTTACCTATTCACTAACATCAAAATAATTATTAAAAATGTGATTGTTAAATTAATTTCAACATATTCCGGCTTTGATCAATTTCTTAATGCCATGAAATGGAGTGAAAAATAAAATAAAATAATTGCATTGTGAGGCCAATGCCAAAGAAAAAGATCTAAGGTGCATTTAAAATTTAATTAATTTTTTATAATAATTTAATTTAATAGTAGTGTAAAATAATTAATATTAATTTTTTTAAAAAATAGTTAATGGACTAATTTTTTTATTGATTCTAACTTTAACCTATTAGCAAATGATACGCTAATGACGAAAAATAATCTCACGATACGAACGTACTTGATACGACCCGATATCTATAATATTTGGGTCATACTCAATATTACTTATATATTAAATCATGCTTGGTGTTTTTTTTATAATTCATGAGTCAGTCATGACTCGCAGTCCGATTGGACTAAGCACAATATAACAAGTAGGGGTGTGCATTCGATTAAAACCGAATCGAACCGAACCGAACCGGCTGAACCGAAATTTCCGAAATTTTCAAAAATCAAAATCGAACCGAAATATTTCAGTTCGGTTCGGTTATAACTGAATTACAAACCGAATTTAAAATCCTAACCCTAACCCTAATTGCGCGGCCTCGCCCTCGCCCTCGCCCTCGTCCTCGCTCTCGCCTCTCCCCCGAGCTCGCAGCAACGCGCTGACGCCGTCTCGGCCTCGCCCTCGCCCCCGAGCTCGCAGCGACGTCGCTTCGCCCTCGCCCTCGCCCTCGCCCTCGCCCCCGAGCTCGCAGTGACGCCGCCTCGCCTTCGCGCTCGCCCTCGCGCTCACAGCGACGCCGCCTCGCCCTCGCCCTCGCCCTTGCCGGTCGTCGCGACGCCGGAGCTCCGATATACCGGTTTTAGAATCGGTTTAGAACCGGTTTAGAACTGAAACCGAAAAACCGGTTTAGAATCCGGTTCCGATTCTAAAATGAGCCGGTTTTGCGGTATATAGGTATATATATTATTCGGTTTGGTTCGGTTTTTACGGTTTTCGAAAATCAGAAACCGAAACCGAAACCGAACCGAGAACCGAATAACCTGAACCGAATTGGTTATTCGGTTTCGGTCGGTCGGTTCGGTTCGATTTTAACCGAATACTGCACACCCTAATAACAATTTGTTCCCCACAATCCAATTATGTCCGTCAATTTTTCTTTTATAATCAAAATGTGAGTAGGAAAAACTTTTTTATTGGGAAAATCAAAGAGCCATTGTAGATTTTTTTTCAAAAAAATAATATTTTATTTAAATATATATAAAAATTAGAAATTTATCATTATTAAATTAATTTTTTATTTAAATATAATTTATAAAAAATGGGTTAGATACAGTACGACCCACATGGGCCGTATCTTACGTCCGAATTTTTTCACCAGCTGTATCATATACGGTCTAAAATAGTGTCGGCAGCCCGCTTGACACCCCGGCACTTGATCGAGTGCAAAATTCCATAAACACCCGATAAAAGTCATTATTTGTCGAGAATCAATCCGATAACCTCGGGATTAACTTCATCCTCATCGTACGGCTGAGCGCAACCCACGCCAAATTCAGGCAAGTGCGATGGAGTGAAGAGACACCCTTCGCGGTCGGAAACGTAACGGCGGCACAGAGAGCCTTCGCGCCAAGCAGTCCAGCTGTTCCCGCCAAAATCGAACGTTACGCCAGAACCCTACCCGACCCTTTATTACCACGCCCGATTCACTGCCGCCGCCTCCATGGCCTCATCGCAGCCGTTCACGGCCACTCCCCGGAAGACGATGGCTCTTCCCACCTCGGCCACGCCATCGCCGGCAAAGGTGGGGATCTCGGAGCAGATCGAGACTCCGGAGAAGCCGATCGAGCACCTGAGTAGGGGCAGGAGCTGGAGACTCGCGTACTCGGTGAAGGAGGTCAGGAGGATAGCGCAAGGGCTTCAGCTGGGAGGTAAAGAGGCTGCCGATCGGAAGGATGGGGCCGGATCCACCGATGGGCTTGCTTCTCTGTCGGAGAAGCTTGCTGATGATCGAATTCGTAGGCCTGCGAAGTCCAAATCCCCCGTCAGACTACCGGAGAAGTGAGTATTTTTTACCGACTTAGGAAAAAAAAATTAGGTTTTGGGACATCCTGAGGTTTTAAAATAGCATGAATTTTTTCGATACCTGTGGATTTGTTGTTAATGCGATCTATTTTGTTTTTTTTTCGTTCCTTCTGTGAGATCTATTTATATTGTGCTCTAAAATTTTGATGGTTAAAAAATATTTTGGATTGTCTGAAATATTAGTTGTTTTTTGCCTGTCGGAATATCTCAAATTTTCGGTTTTTAATGCTCATTTGCGATTGGAATTACTGGGAGTGCTTAGATGCTTGAAACCGATGGTTGTACATTTCTAGTATATTATCTAATTATCTATGTGTCTAATGTGTCACAGATATGAGTTGTTGGGAGAGTTCTTCAATTGTATGGAGAGTTCTATACGGTTGCTTAAATTGAGAGGAGCAATGCCTACTTTCTCAAAAATTTGTTCTGGCATCCAACATCTGAGTGAGAGGTATGTGTCCTGTATATTATATATAGCTTTGGAGTATTGTCTTCTTTATGGATTGAGGTAGTGAAATTTTATCATCTTTTCTCGTGTGTGCAGGAGGTTTAGTTATAGGCATTTAGGCCAGCTGAAGCACCTTTTGCCTGAAGCCATTTTGATAAAGAAAGTGCTTGTACATGATGAGGCTACCTGCTGCATGAAGCCAGAACTTCAAATAAATCTCCAAATGGATGCAGTGGAGAAAATTGCACCACAAAGTCGCGAAAATGGGCATTTATGCTTGAGTAGGGTTTTTAGAGAAAGACTCATGGACTTCTCCAAAGAGCATCCAGAGGTAGTTATCACTGCAGTCATTTTAATAAGTTCAAGGTCCAGAGTAGTCCCAGATGATTGGTATTTATGATGCAGATTCCAGATATCTCTGAATTTCAGACAGCTAGTACTGTGATAGATCTTATGCAGTATTGCTTCAATTCGGTTTTTTATCAATTTAAATCTCTGAATATTTATTTTGCTGTTTGCTGCCCGTAATTGAATTCAGGTGGAGGAAGTAAACAATATGGATTGATGTCAGTTATCATTTAACAAAGAAATATATTCGGTCACTTTTTCTTGTATGGCTTGGTCTAGTTTATAGGAACTCGCATTGCAAACTACCACTTATAATTTGAACTTCAATTCACCCTTATTTTGTCTGCTTCTAATTACGTGCATGTAATTGGTGTTGTTCTTCACTTGCCAGGAAGATGATGTTCCAGAGGAGGCACTGCCACATCCATTCAACCAAACAAAACCCACTACTCTCCAAAACAAGAGGACAGTCTCCATTAATTCAACATGCAATGGACTTGCAGCTAACAATCCTTCTCAACAATCTGTAATTTCTTCTCACATTCCCCAATCATTTCAGCGGAGGTTTTCAAAGAGAATTCCCATTTCTGATGATGAGAAAGCCCTAGCATGCATCAATACATCACCTCTGAAGAATGATGATCCCCAGCTTTCTGCTGTTCCATCACCTATTAAACTCATCTCAAAACCACCCATTAGCAAGAATTCAGTACTTAGCTCCCCCATGTCTCCCATGTCCCCTGCGTCCTTATCTTCAAATACCCTTGGAACTCATGAAGGGATTAACAAGTTCAAACAGATTGTAGGTTGTTCTGAAAAGGAATTGAATGTTTTGGAAGGGACTCCTGCCAAGCTTCTGTCAACTCCAGTCAGACTAATGACTGCAACACCTGAGATTAAAATGCCAAAGAGATATCGACCATTGGCAGTTGACAATTCCCCACAAGCAAAGAAATCAGCAAGACGATCAACGCGAACAAAATTGTTTGAAACTCCTACAAAAAATGCAAAGGCAGAAGAAGAAAATGACACCAGAGGATCTGCAGATGATGATGATGTCATCAGCTTCCTACCGGATTCTCTCTTGCAATCGGTAAATCCTTTTCCATCTTAAATCAATAGTGCTTAATTTCTAATTCTTGATAGACTCACAAACTCCTTGGATACATTAGCATAGCATATGTTTTTTTTAAAAATTTTTTTGTACTGGTATGATTTATTTTGTTGCATGAGTTATTTATTTCTTTTTTAGAGTATGTAGTGTCTTTACTATAGCATTTCAAAGCATACTTTTTGATTTCTTGTTGATGGGGGATCTGCAATTTCTTCTTGCTAATGATTTGCCACACCATTCTTTGTTGAATAGGATGAATAATTTGTTGTCCACCTCTTTACAGATTAGGGAAAAGGAGAAGAAAGCATTGCTGGATAAGGAAGCTGGCACTGCTGAAGCACAGTGGCGGAAAAAAATCATATCAGGCCTGCCTGATGCATTTGATTTGATTCATCTTATATTTCAATCATGTAAAAGGTCTACTATGACGAAGCAAGAGCTGATTCACAAGATAGTTTCTAGTCATCTGAAAATAGTTGATATACGTGAGTCAAATTTTCAGCCAACTTTCTCTTTACTTTTTGTTTTTTTACTCGTATAAACAACAATAATTCTATAACAAGCTGAATGTTGAGAGTTGAAACTGCAGGTGAAGTTGAAGAACAGCTAAGGCTATTGCAAGAAATGGTGCCAGACTGGATTTCTGAAAGGATTGCATCCAGTGGAGATGCTCTCTTTTGGTAAGCTAGACCTCTTTCCTTTTTCTTTTAGGAGTTAGCTCATAAAATTCTCTCATGGCTTTTTATTTGCTGCCTTTGAAGTTTCAAAGATGGACTTGCCCCTTTACATGCAGATCCTCTATACCCGCTTGTTTTCTACTGTCTAATTTCATCTGCATTGCTTTCCTTGTTTCATTTGACACTAAGCATGTTCTGAACATAATAATCTTGGTTATGCTGATCAATAAAGGCAACATGTTGAAAAAAACATATTGTTTCATGTAAGCTGCCTGAGTGCATGCCGTGTTCAGTTTTTGGGGTTAAGCATTTGATGTTCAAGTTTGCCTCAGACGTGTCAATGGCATTATTTTGCATGCCATCAGAGTCGCTGCTTATGTGATGTTGTGAAATTTCGCAGCATCAACAAAATCTCCATCCCAGAGGAGGTGCGACAGAGACTTGCAGAAGCTGAGTGAGAGGACTTCAGTGAACTTAGGAAGCTGAAAATATCTGAGAATCTTTTGCATGCCGAGGCTGGTTGGAAAAGGCAAGCTGCCATTTCAAGCTTACCAGGGAATCCAGAGCACTGCTACTAATATAGAAACTTAACCATTTGTACGTCTTATTTTCTGGCATGCCTTATGATGCTTAAAAAAAATGCTTGATTTGTGGTAATTGCTGTCTTATTTCAGTATCATAATTCACAAAAGGCAAAATTCTCTTTACTTCCACTTGTTGTTGGCATCAATAAACTTCTCTCTGGTTTTCATGATTCTTAATTGGTGAATGCCAAGAGCAAATTATCTTTTGTCATCATAGAGATGGTTTTTTAATGAGGAATTGGGACCAGCTAATGCTGTCATCAAGTTCCTGTCTTAATTTATCTTCATCTGCTAAGACTTGCATGTGGCAGAAGGCTCCAGGAATCTTGGATCAACCTCGTTGTCTCTTTCTTTCCCAAGAGAAACAAGCCCAAAATGCTGCAAAAGCCAAAGAAATAGTTCAAAAACATATGATTTTGGCTTTTTGCACTACTTCAGTTGCGTCTTATGTGCAAATTTTCAAACATTTACCTTCCCATATTCAATCGTTGGGCAAAAACAAGCAAATGCAAACGGAGTAATATTTTCTCACGGGAAAGCTAATAAAAATTTTCTATCTCTATTGACAGAAAAGAACCCAGATATCACTGTTTTACAAGCTCTCGCTGCCACAATTGTCTGTATACCAAAGCAGAAACTTCACACTTCGCAACCAAAAGCATATATATTTCCTCTCTTCAGCACTTCAGCATGAGCACGAAAGAGCTCTTGTTGTATTGCATTTTTCTTTGCTCTTCATAGCCATCGGTCATCTCATCAGTCTTTGCCATTCTTTCTCATGGCTTCCAAGCTGAAGGTGGTGGCGGGACAGTTGGGAACATGGGAGGAACAGCAGAGAAGATTGTGTTCTTGTCAATGCCAGTCTTCACACCAGATAGAGAAACCAGTGCTGCAACTAAGCCTGCATTGCCTGCAAGTGTGGGCTCTGTGTAGTTGTAGTTTGTCCGAACATCTTGGAATCCATCGTGCCTGTCAGGACCGGCAACCATTGCTCCAACAATGGTGTTTGGGTTCGGCTTTTTGGAGTCCCTCCATTTCCATCCTCCTTTGCAGTTGTACTTGACCCCGTTCTTGGGGATCGATGCACCTCGGTGGTGTACATGCTTTGGATAGCGTTTGCCGTAGCCCACAACATAGCTCATCTTCCGAGGATTGTTGCCTAGGATGTAATCAATCTGCCCAAGAGAAATTGATTGTAAGCAAAAGTCGTATTTCTGTTACTGAACTTCTGTATTCAGTATTGCATTTTCGTTGGTGGACTCTAATTCAAATTTCTATTTTTCTCCACATTTCAAAGAATTTGATCTTGTTCATGAATTAAGGCATCACTTTTCAAAAGAAAATGTGGCAGAAGGGAAGCCGAGGGACTGAATTGGAAGCTCCACAACTACTTTAATGAATCAGTAGTTTATTCTGATATCGATTGCAATACCTGTGCCTTGGCGAAATTCCGCAAAACATCAGCAGAGTAGAAATTAGGACCACAGTACCACCCAGGCGTATCTGCGGCGTCGAGATAGTCACCGTACACAGAGGCAAGAAACGCTGCATTGACCGCATACTGAAGGGGCTGGGGCCTTCCATGGTTCAATTGTATCAGACCCCCTGGGGAAGTAATGGCAACAACAAATTCATGCAATTCAGGAAACAAATGAAAGAAAAAGAACAAAATTATTTCTCCGACCTTTCGTTCGGTTGAATGATGTGAAGATGGGCAAGTAAGAGCACATCACATTCCCTGTCTGGTTGTGGAACGTCCTCAGTATCTCCTCATAGGGATACCCGGGACTCAAGAATAGCCTTAACCTGCTGAGAAGAACCTGAAGTGCAAGTAAATACCAGCATCAGCGATGCACTTGAAAAATTTGAAACAATACAGCCATTGTCGAACAATAAGATATTCAGAATCAAATGCCAATGATATCACAAGTACGATCAATCACCATCAACTCAATTTTCGGTATAAAAAATGGACTAGAACTCGAAACTCAACAGACAGAAAGAGTAAATGTCGATTGCTAGATCATAAGATGAATTTCTGTTTGCTCTATAGTAATCATTCTGCATTGAAGAACTGGATCCAATTGATTCAAATAAATGAGCAATCTTAGAGCGCAGTACAGGAAAAAAATTGCATCTTACTTGAGCACCAGTGAGCTTGTTGTCCCAGCTGAAGACACCATAGTCAGGGCCACCCCAGAAGGCGCCAGCATGCTTGGCAATGCCGGGAGTAGTAGCAAGCTGGAGATAGGAAGTGTTGCCAGTGGCATAGTACAGCCAGGCTCCGCCCCACACAAACTCATCCCAGTAGCTTGTGGAGTTGTAGAACAGCGCCGGATCCGACCCGCTAGGGCTGTACCTCCCCCTCTGTTCCCTGCCATATTTGAACAGTGTTCTTGCTCCATGCACGAGTTTGTCTGAATAGGTCTTGCTATCCTTGAACACAATGGAGGCTGCGGCCAGCGCCGCCGCCATCTCCCCAGCGAGGTCCGAGCAGCTGTGGCACTCGTAGACAGGCCGCGGGTAGTCGATGTCCTCTGGCCTCACCCAGCAGTAGTGGTCGTTCGGAGCTGGACCTCTTGATGTGTCTCCTTGCCCAACCTTGCAGCAGCAAATACAGTTATGATGTCCTCATTCGACGCTCGTGGACTCTTTTGAATGGTGACATTGCTATCACTGTATGAGGATAGAACGACGTGAATGTGAAGGAAATTGAGGGAATACCTGGGCGGCGATGCGGTCGATTGTGTCGGCGGAGGAGTTGAAGGTCTTGAGGAGGTAGTCGGTGCCCCACTTGATGATGTCCTTGATGTGGGCGAGCTCGCCGGCGGCCTCGTACTTGGCGCTGTACTCGATGACGCTCCAGCTGAGCATGGTCATGGCGAAGGACATGGGAAAGTTGAACTTGATAGCGTCGCCGGCGTCGTAGTACCCGCCCACCAGGTTCTTCTTCACCGTGTCATCCGACATCCCGTCCCGCATTCCCGACTTCCCCCTCCAGCTCACGTTGTTGTGCTTCGGCAATGGCCCCGCTGAATGTCAAGATTTGAATTTTAAGTCCAAGAAAATTTTTAAAAAATTAAAACAAACGTATAAATAGTTACAAAAAAAATGTAAAACTAAAGATTTATCATGGAAAAAAAATCACTTATCGTTCTTTTCTCAATCTTTTGACCATTGAAGATAAAGGGGCATCTTAAATGGAAAAAAAAAAAAAAAGAAAATTGAGCCTAGAAATAACGCTTACAGCGCTGGGCGTTGAAGAACATGAGCGCCTTGTGCAGGGCCTGCGTGTACTCGTCCTGCGGCGGGGGCGGGTGGTGCCGGTGCGGCACGGTCTTGACGATGAGCATGACGAAACCAGTAATGATCCCAGCGGCGAGCACGACGCCGACAGTCCATAGAAAGAGCTTGCGGCTGACGACCATGCAGCCGAGGTCGACGTACCGCTTCTTGTTCTTCCCAGCGTCTCCAGGCCCGGCGAGCAGCCAGCTCTGTTGCGTCTCATCCAGCTGCCGCGACAAGGCCGCCCTGTCCAGGTCCTGCAGGTTCCTGCTCCGGTCGTCGTCCGTCGCCGAGTCGGCATTCGATATCTCCAGCGGCCCGCCCCAGGGGTCCCGGCCAAAC
Organism: Trichopus zeylanicus subsp. travancoricus; assembly: GCA_005019695.1. Lineage (NCBI taxonomy): Eukaryota > Viridiplantae > Streptophyta > Magnoliopsida > Dioscoreales > Dioscoreaceae > Trichopus > Trichopus zeylanicus. Next base: position 23,038 of record RXID01014747.1, read on the forward strand.
ATCTTCGATACCCTTTTCTCCTTCTCCTCCTCCTCCTCCTCCTCCTCCTTCTTCTTGTAGATCTAGTGATGGTGTTGCAGGGCTTAGTGTGACATGAGCAAGAGAGAGAGCGAGGTGGTGGTGGGCCTTGGAGTTTAGTGGCGGTTGTGGGGTGGCTTTCTGTAATTTGATACTTCGAGTGGCTGAGATCTAAATTGCTGAAGGGGGAACACAAGTTGGGCTGATAAAGGCCCGGGCCTCGTCTAGCCCGTTTTGGAAAAAATAGCTACATATTTTAGGAGCATATTATTGTTTTGGTAGAATTTGTCTTGTTAGGTTGTTTTTAGGGATTTCAGTCAAAAAATTAGATTTTTTTTCGATCATATTTTTACACAAGTTCAAGTAAATGATTATTTTTGAAGATAATATTTGTCTCGTCAAAAAAATTTGTTTAACTTAGATATTAATTTTTATATTAATGAAAATTGATTTTTTTTTTCCATCCATTTTTCAACTGAGAATAAATAAAAAATGATGAATAAGAGAGCTATTTCTTATACGAACTTTCGGGTAATTAATTATTTTATTTAAATTTGAGTATAAGAATCAGTATCTATTGAAAATTCGGAACAGGGCTTAAACGGGCCAAACCTTTTGGCCCAGCGCAGCAATGATTTATATATTTTTATTTTCAAAATATATCCAGGTTGGAAAGTGCTGGATTCGGAGGGAGACACGAGAGCTATTGCATGTGATGGAAAAGATCAGGGCAGCCGTCCTTTGTCTTCATTTCTCTTTATTTATTTTACCTTGCCGATCGGGCCGATCGGAGCCCGGCCCGCCTTATGCCCCTGAGCGGGGAATATGTTCCATGCGGTCATCGGAAGGATGGAATTTTTAGAATGAAGCCCCTGGAGAAAAGAATAAATGCATCGCGAGACAGAGACGGGGGAACTGGTTGCTGGCCTTTCACTGTTGCATGAACTCATCACCATTAAAATAATTGGGAAAAAAATGAGCGGAATAAGCAAGCGATGTGTCGGTAGACTGCTGTCGGTGGAGTTGAATAATATTTTCTTCTTTAACCCTGAAAAGGTATTCTTCGAGGGGATTTTTGCGCGAGCGTATGAATCATGTTTTTTTTGGAAATAAAGTTAATAATATTTTTAAATTACATTAATATTAATAATTATATATGATACTAATATATTTTTTTTTAAAAAATGGGCCAGTCGCTCTTGGACCGGACGTGGGCTTAGGCCCCCGACGTGCTATTCGGGCTTCTTTGTGCCATGGGCACAGGCCGCTGGGGAAGGAAAGGGCAACCAAAAAAAATATGAAACAGCGCCGTTGCCGGGGATCAAACGCGGGTCTCCCGCGTGACAGGCGGGGATACTCACCACTATACTACAACAACAGTCGTTGGCTAAAATTTTTCTAATTTTTATTCTTTCTCAATAAAAACAATTATCATTAGTTCCCACCCTACGTCAATTTTTTATTTTAATCTAACTATTCGAATAAAGGAAATGAGAAAACGTGTTTTTATTGTCCTTATTTTTACATGGATAATTTTATCCTTAAAAACTCTATTAGATTATTAAATATATTAGATTTTTTATTTTTAATAATGATGGGCGTTTCAGTCTTCTAATTAATTACCGTTTCCTAAATTCAAAATATTTATTTTCATTCTCTATTTATTAATTTATTGTATTTTAATTGACTTTTAATAATGACGAGTGTTTCAATCTTCTAATTAATTTTATCATTTTCTGAATTCAAAAGATTTATTTTCATTTTCTTTCGTCAATTTATTGCCTTTTAATTAAGAGAGATTTCCAATATTACTTTATCTAGATTTTTAATTTTTATAAATAGTTGTCGTCATTTTCATTTCATAATTTCTTTGACTTCTTTTTCGAGTTTCCACTTTTCTCTTCATTTTTTTCTTATTAATTTGTTGCATGCTTCTTTTCAAAGATTTAAGGATTTTCTTCTTATTGAATCTATTATCACCTTGCTGCATCAAATCCTAGCCCAGCGGAAGCAAGCATTTCAAGGAGTCCAACATGATTAATGCTATTTTATTGATTGTTCATCTTCTATAGATTTTGTCTTTGGCTTCTTTTTCAAATCCTCCCATGTTTTCTTCAATTTTTTTTCTTATTGATTCTTTGTGAGTTTGTTTTCAAAAATCTAGGGATTTTCTTATCATCGAATCTATCATTACCATTTGTTGTATCAAATTCTACCTCAATGGAAGCAAGTATTTCGAAGAAATCCAATATAATTAATGCTATTTTATCGATTTTCATCTTCTTTTACTATAGATTTTATTTTTAATAGATTATTTTGTTGGATATTATTGCACATATAAAATAATTCAACACCACATTATATGGCAAGTACCAAAACCTTAAGATTTGTAAATTTGAAGCTCTTTTTTGTTTGTACAGTCTTATTTACTTTCTCTTGAATGAAAAGGTTTATCTTTGGTTCATTTTTTTTATTTTAAATTTTAATGTGAGTTATTTTTTTATGAATTACTTTATTTGAAGATTTTTTACTTTGAGACTACTTTAGAGCAAATTTTTTATTTAATTGGTTTTATTATGTTTTAAAATTTTTTATTTAAATGTGGGTTATTTTTTATGAACTATTTTATTTAAAGATTTTTGCTTTGAGGCTACTTTAGAGTAAATTTTTTTATTCAATTGGTTTTACTATTAGTTGAGAAGAAAACATAATATAGTAGTGAAGTTCTCATAGTTTATTTTTATTAAATTGTAATTTGAAATATATGTTATACTTGATGGAATTTTGTTAATATAAATGCTATTGCTTTTGTATGTTTTGGTGAACTATAGTACTTTTTGTTTTTTTTACTATATAAAAATAACACATTTTAAGAAAAAGAAAGAGTTGTCTTTTGAATTGAAGCAAATAATTAAAAACATAAGCATATGCTTAGTGACACCATTTTGATGTACTTTTTCACAGTTGTAAAAAGCAAATCAAATTCTATGAAACTTTTCATGAATGTTTTAATATTGTTGATAAATTTTTAATATAATTAAGTTAGTTCGGTTGATTATATATTGAGTTATTTGAAATTTATCAAAAAATTATTTAAAAAATTTCTTATTGATATTGTAATAGATAATTATTATAATATTATGTGTGTTTTCTATAATATTTCTATGAATTAATTAATAATAAATATTTTATTCTTTAAAATTATTTAATATCATTATTTTTTTATAATAATAAAATATTAGTAATTTTTGTTTAATAAATTTAATAATAGTCATATTTTTATTAAATAATACAACAGGTCCTATGCATGTGTCCCACACTAGTTCTCTCTTAATATGCAAGACTACTCTTATGTTATCGCCACATCATTAAATATTGTTTAGGACAATATGAATGATCTCAAGATTTATGAGATCTTTTTCTTTGCAATGAACTTTTATTATGACCAATTTTACCTATTTCACTAATGACTTTCTTAAAAAAAGACTTGTAAAATTACAAGTAAAAAAATTATATACTATTTAACTTGCTTTCTACTTTTTATTTCATTCTAATCCATTTAATTATAAGACCACACTTAGTTTTATTAGCAATGATCTATTAGTTTGAATCAAAGTCTACAATTGGTCAAACTTCATCTTATAACAATCACCATTATAAGCATTGATGGAGCCCAATTTGTCACTGACTTTGGTCTAAAAGTCTCCATAAAAACTTGATTTGCTAGATCGTCTTTTCACCAATCTGCAACAAAAAGACATTGTAAAGAAAATCATTAGGAGTTCTCCGAAAACGGTCACTCCAATACTAGGTTCACAATATTGCCTCTTCGTCAAATCTTATGACTCCTCTCACCCCTCATTGATGATTCGGGTTTGTATTTTGATACTGACACTTCACTTTGAGTTGGTGGGCTTATTAAAATCACATTGATGTTTTCTTTTATTAAGGAATTATGCAAGTCTAGAGTGAGACTCCTTTGTGGAGAGGCCCGATGCAAGGCTCCCGTGCACAAGTCTCTTCAACTCTTTCACCTTGGCAAAGAAATTACCCAAGGTATTTATCTCTTATAAGCCTTTCAAATTTATTTTTAAGTTGTTTGTATTTTCGGTATCATAATTATATTCTCAATGAAAATGACAATATCTTGACTCATTGAGGTGTTGCCAAGTTATGCGAATTGGTAAATGCTTCCGTAGAAAATCTCAGTGTTCAATTTGAACAAGAACCTCAAATATGGAATTGTTCAATGGGGTATAAGTTTGAAACTTGAGTCTTTGTTATTTGGGTTCGTGCTTCCCCTACTCGATTCTCTATTTCTTTGACTCAAGGAGCTTCACTTCTTGAGGTTTTTTCTTTGGTTTTCTAGAATTCTCTTTTAGTCGTAATTATTTCTTTGGCATCAATATACTTGCAGACTAACTGAATAAACTCTGCAAAATTTTTGGGAAGTCGGCAAGTCATTTCATAGACAATCTAAGCCTATTGGATCCCATTGATAAAACTGTATAGCTTGGTGACCTCAAGTCAAGACTTATTAAATCAAGTCAAGTATTATATTAGGTTTTCGCGTTCTTTTTGCTTCAATATTAATAATATAGAGAGATTCTTTTTGTCGATGTACCAGCGAGATAAACTGTTGTACGAACCTATTTGCTAGATTGTCAAAGCAAATAATAAAGTACCTCGAAAGTTTGAAGTATCACACTCGGATTAGTCCTTGCAAAGTCATAGAAAATACCTTACACATAATTGAATCTCATGCTCTTTGTAAAATCATGACATCCCTAAATAGACTAATATAATCCACTAGGTCTTTCGTACCATTATACATCTCATAGAAAAGCCTATCAGAACTTTAGTTGTACAAGAGATTATGTCACTTGGGTGTTAGAGGAGTATTATATCTCACCTGAGTTGGATGAGTTGATGCCCCAAATAATTCTCTATTCAAATGTGAGATAATCTCCCTTTAAGTTCTAATCAAGGCTTCGTTAACATGTGTATGGTATGTGATATCGTCAGTTAGATCATATATGGGGTCGGACTTATCATAGTCCCTCGGGTCTTGATACCGAAGAGGAGGAGCCACAGTTGAGAGGTTACATCGACTTTGGTGAAGATACTCACTGAGGTGTGTAGGACTCAGTGTGGGATAATGTGGTGACTCACATCGTTGGTTCAGTGTGGTACCTCGATTTGGGCCTGTAGCATAAGCTTGAATGATTATAGCTAAAATTTGAAACTCCTGATGACTCACAAAGTTAGAAGATCCTGTTGACACCTCAGGTACCATAAATAGAGGGGCTATCCAAGATTATTGCGGTGACTAAATTATAGAATTGGCCAGTTGGGTTAGCTCATCCGGGTCATTGGATGAATTGTGTGATTTTCATCAATGTGGAAACCGCCTGCCCCCCATGTGGGCCCTTCGACGATGATAGTCGTGATACTCTAGGAGGTATGACTGGTGTATCATCAGAGAACCTCTTGGATTAGTAAGGAAAAATGACGGAACAGATCTCAATGAAAACATCATTATTGATGAAGTTTGGTTCGTCATTAGTTTCAATCCAAGAGGCTCATTGAGATCTTGATTTGGTAGACCGTCTTCCTACCAATCTGCAACAAGAAGGTGCTATAAAAAAGTTTATCGAGAATTTTTCGGCAGTGGCCACTCTGATATCTAAGTTCATAATGTTGTCTCTTTGTCAACTTCTCTCATGCTTTCAAGCCCCACAAATCGATCTTGACCCCGTTTTAAAAAGAGACAAATTTTTTTAATAAAGAAAAGGGACAAATTTGGAGATATATTTCATGTTGTACTAAAGAAAATAGGGTAAATTGGTTTTTCCATATAAAAAATAAAAGGATTAATGGTAGATATTTCCTCAAAATCTTGTCAAATTGTATAATCTAAATCCAAAAAATTACATATGGCTTCTTGTAATCATGCTCCTTTTATTATCTGATAAAGTTAATATTAGGTTAACTTTTAATCTAAAAAGTAAAATTACTAAAGTATGCCTGTATAATCAAAACCCTAACTTATGCTACTTTAGGGTTTTGTTTAATTGTATTTTGCTCAAGTTTCGCTCAAGTTTATGGTTGTGACTTGTGTGCTCAAAACTTGAGGAAATTTGTACAAGATTAAACTTGAATTTTCATTATAGGAGAAAATGATGTTGTCTTCTATTATCTACACAAAACTTATAAAATACTCTTCTAAAAATTAATTCAATTGCGTAAACATTCTTACAACTTCTTACATCATTACATAAGACGTATCGGTCGATTATTCATCATCTTTCTCTCGTGATTAGGGTTTCTACAGTAAACCCTAGCTACCTACCATTGTTTCAATGCTCATGGAAAACCTACAATTTAGGTCTATTAGTAACAAAAAATTGTAAAATTACTTCTCTTATTCATCTTCTTCCTCTTGCGGCTAGGGTTGCTATAGTGAACCCTAATTGCCTACCAGTGCTTCAATGCATATGGAAAAACCCACAATTAAGGTATATTGACAACAAAAAATTGTAAACCTAAATTCAAAGATTGTTCTCGATCAAGCTCCAAAACACAAATGGATAGAGCAGAACTCAACTAGATCTCCAAATATAATACTATTTATAAATATAGTATATGAAATTGCTCTCAACAATTGGATATTTAATCGTTGATATTAAATATAATTTATCAAAGCTAATATTCTCCTGATCATATTTAACACATAAATAATATGCATAATATGAATGTAAGGGTAAAATAATTTTTTCGTGATTAGTAGAATGTCCTTGAATATTTCTCATGTAATGGCGAACATTAACCTAGGGACAAGAAGAAAAAAATTACAAGCAGGTATATGCAATTTTTTGAGTTTGGAGGAGTAATATGCCATTTAGCAAAATTTCGAGAAGTTAATATGCAATTAACTCAAAATAAAAACCAAAACTTAAAAAAAATCTTGGATTAATCAATGTTGGACTAGGCCCAATATTTGACAGGCCTCTCAACTGGGCCTGAATCATGTACGATTCTCAAAGCATCATCGAGGATGGTATTTCCCAAAAATCAAATAACGTGGGGTCAATATCGAAAAGTTCTACCAACATCGTCAGTGAGCATAACTTGCATTGCTCTCAATTTAAAATAGCGAAGACCGCGCAATCAACATTTCCACTTTACAACTGTTCTTCCCATGTAAAACGACTATAATACCCTTATTGCTAATGCAGTCGAATTTGTAGTCAGAAAACCGTTTTCCGCCTCAACATGGCCGGGAATATTTGCAGCAATCCCCTGAAAGTACATAAATTCTATATTGGTCAGTAAAATTGATGTAAGATATAGTTAGAACATGATTATGAAAAATAGAAGGGCTTAGATGAAAATCTACTAATTCCGATCCACGCCCGAAAAAGGTTCGTCTCTCGTCTCCTGATTTCATCTCGGACAAAAACAAGAGATCGGCAGCGAGATTTGGTCTTCTCCAGCGAGGGAGGCACGAATCGGAGGGAGAGTTGATTGGATCTCTTCCTTCTTCTTCTTGCTAGGAGAGAGGGAGGAGAGGAGATGAGCGGGGTGTGGGAGAGGGCTAGGGCCTCGCGGTCGCTGCTCGGCCGGGACGCCGTCGGATCCCGCGGCGACGCCAACGGATCTTCGTCGCGCACCATCCGCCTCGGACGCGTCCAGCCGCAGGCCCCAGGCCACCGCACCATCTACTGCAACGACCGCGAGGCCAACCTCCCCGTCAGATACAAGGTCAGCGCTGATCCGGTTTTTCTTTCTTCTTTTTCGTAGATTTTGCGATGGGGAGCTCTCGGAATGTAAGGGATTTGATGAGAGAGATGGGTGATGCATGAATGTGTGATTTTGCATTAATGAATGCGGAAATTGTCATTTCGATTTAGGAATGATGGTCATAGTATTATGGGAATAGCTATTTCTATTAGAAACTTAGGTCGAAGCCATTTCTGCTAGGTTGGCTATGGTATTCTGCACAGAGAGGTGATTAAAATGCTTCTATTTTGAAAAGATGTGTGCAGATATGATGTCAGCTATAAACTCTGATCAAGACCAAGAGCTGACAAGGATGTAGTTGTTTGGTAACTGTGCTTGGAATTGGTTGCTGCCAATTAGTTGAGTCAATATTGTGTGAATCTCAAATCATGTTAGACCAACACAAACCCAATTAAATTGAAAGCGATATCAAAAGTATTGTGATACTTAGCAATTAAGTTGGAGAATGGCGGCCCTTTAGCATGAGTAGGTTTGTGAAAGACTTCATCTATTGTTTGGTCACACTAGCATCATAATACAAGTCCACATAAGATACTATATTGGCATTGTGCAAGAGACCTTACTCAATAGTTACTACTAGGTTGACTTGCCATGGTGATGCATTTCTAGAATAGATATATTGGAATTGAAAAAATAATGGCAATGCTTCATGCACTCTTTTGGGATCCAAAATGCATATTGATGGCAATTTTTGTACTTTTTTATAACTCATCATGTGTAAGAAGAGCTAATACCAGTTTTGATTTCCATTAGAAAACCGGACTTAGTAATGAGATGTGTAAAGTACAGTTGAGGGGACACCATGCATGGTCCCTTGTTTGGTCTTCTGTGCTCTATTTGCATTTCATTACTTTCCTGGTTTGGGCTGTGCCCCTCTCTAATAGTTCCAGGGTGGTCCTGGCCAACTGTGTACATGGATGGCCTGCATGTTTACTTCTGTATCCTTAAGTATCCTTAAGTGTCATTCTCCATTATGGCTAATTATAAAATAATACATTCTAGCATCTTTCTATCAATTCAATTAATTTTCATTGAAATATTCTTGGAATATAATTACAATGTGAAAGCTTAATGAATCATGAAACACTGGTAATAAAGAAATTTAACTATAATAACCAATTACACAATGTTGGATTTGGTTTTCCTGTCAACAATGTGTTAAAACTCTTACAATAGCTCTTGTATTTTCTACTCAGGGAAATGCAATATCTACTACAAAATACAATGTTCTGACCTTTTTGCCAAAGGGTTTGTTTGAACAGGTAATTTATGCACCAATCCTCATAGGTTTTAATATTTTCTATTTTGATTCACATGTTTGAACTATTCATTTGTTCTCCTGAAATGGTTCTGTATTTACATTGACAGTTCAGACGGGTGGCTAATTTATACTTCCTTATGATCTCGATTTTGTCTACCACACCAATCAGGTATATTCTCGAGTATTAGTCTAATACTAGTATTGCTTCAGTGATATTCTTAATCTTTTGACCCTATTCTCTATAACTTTGAAGTTACTGCCTGAAAGTCCTTTCTTAGAGCTTCATCCCCTCAAATTGGGTTGGTAATGGATTTGGAAATAGGAGTAACTGGATTAGCTGGATTGCTGTAGGTAATGCAGGCCAGGATTGCTATAGGTTGTTTTCATCCAATTTCAATTTAGATAACTTTGGCTAATCCTGCTAACACAATTACCAAACACACTCTTAGGGTTCAAGATGCTCTACTTAGGAGATTCTTCAGAAACTAGGATACAGTATGCGCTCTGAAAGCCCTCCTTGTTACACGTTTATGCATATTATATTCTTGACTTCAGTTAAAAGCATATGATCGATGGTGTAAATATTGCTTTGAGGATAAGATGAGGACAAATTGCACATTAAAACCACATTATTCTCCTATACCATAATTAAGCTGGTGTAGGTTATTTTTTTTTAATTGGAGACAGAAATGCTGTTTTCTTTTTTATGTACGACTGCAAACACAGTATTTCTACTGGTTTTTTTATGCATAGTTCTATCATTTCTCCATTTCCTTTAGAGACTAAAGTTTGTGAGATTGTGCTCTATGGACACATTTAATTATGTGTCTACCCACCTGATAACTATGGCTTGAACCTTATGTCTTAATTTCTCGGAATAGTACCCTCCATTGCTCTTGGACTATTTAATGAATTGGCTTTGTTTGTGGAAATTTATGGCTTGTGTTTCTATTTGTTTATCTCAATGTTGTTTCTTGTTTTCCTGTGGTAATGTTTTGGATCATGTGATTCTTGTCTGTCATAATTATTGGTTTTCCGGTATGATAATGGTTTCAAATCACACCATTCTAGTTTGTCATGACCCCGCATTCTTTTTTTGATGAATCTGCATGTTTCTGCTTTCTGTCCATCTAACATATGATGCATTATACAAATTGAAAGCTTTCACTTTTGGGCTGTTGTTTCACTACACTAGGTTAAAAAGTTTGAAAAGCGAAACAGTTGTGAAACTTAGAAGTCATAATTGTATGGTATGTTGAAATTGTAAACAATGGCAAAAACAACTCAATTGTTACTAAATTTTTGAATATATTTTTTCTACCTGACATATTAGCGCATTTACTCTTCAGGATTTTTGCACATAACCACTTATATTTTGTTTTGATTGCACAAACCATCTGCATTATCATAGATTGTATAGAACCACCACCCTTGATAAACTTTGCATCAAACCACCTCTCACGATTACAAAATAATGAGAGAGGAATATTTTGGGAATATGTAGGTTGGAGCTAGTTTCTGGATTGGGAAAATGATAGAATTGCCTGTGGAAATTGATTGCCTCATTTAATCGGTGTGACCCATGTGCAAGTCATTTCCTCCCCCACACTTCAAATGATGTTTTTTGTTGTTCTGGACTTGCCACTGACTAGAAGCTCCTCCCAGGAACTGGTTTTTAAGGGCAATTTGGTCATTTGCGTAGCCCAAGAACTGGTTGCACCCACTCTATTTCAGAATATTTCTCTCTGTGCTTGCTAATGGCGTGTGGTGGTTTGGTTGAAATTTTATTAAAAGAGAGGTGGTTTTTTGCAATTTTTGATAGTGCAAGTGGTTTTCCTTAAAGTCTTTGATATATTGTAATTACAACCTCAAGTCAAAAAGAGAAGAAAAATGCAAACATCTGGGCATGAATAATGACTAAATTATGTATTTATGTACGGACTCTATTTTTGCTTCCCTGATGCTATATGGGAGCAATTTACCTACATTGATATCAATTAGTGTTAACAGTTCCATAATATAACTGTGAAGTTATGGTGGCTTTTAAGCAAGATAGTTTAAATGCTCAATTCATCTTACTTTTTTATTAGTCAAAATGAATGTTTAGGTTTAGCTTTCTGATTACAGTATCAACATCATGCCATTTTTTACGCCTTTGTATATATTGGAAATCATTGCTCCATCTATGAAGAAGCACTCAAGATCTTTTATGTTATTCACCAAGTCATCCAGTTGTTTTGCAGTCCAGTGCACCCCATTACAAATGTGTTCCCTCTAAGTCTTGTGCTTCTTGTTTCTCTCATCAAGGAGGCTTTTGAGGATTGGGTTAGTAATGGAATGATAATTTTTCTTTTCATTTTGAGCAAAAGTTGATCTATTGTCATGTTTGATCCCTTATCTTTTTTCCAACTTTGCACTCTGTTTTTTAAACAGAAACGGTTTCAGAATGATAAATCGATAAATAATGCCCCTATTGATGTGCTGCAAGATCGAAAATGGGAAAGTATTCCATGGAAGAAGTTGCAGGTTGGAGATCTCGTGAGGGTAAGCTTCAGAAATTCTTTATTCCATGATTGATGATATGATGACATAGAAGACTGCTGAATTGATGGGTCTTATGCTTCTTTCTTAAAAATTTTCACATGTTATTTTTTTCTGGTTCCAGTCAATTAGTTCCCACATATGACCATGTGTATTCTGTCTTCTCCTGGAATGAGAGTAATGCCTCAATTTTTTTCTTCCTAATTCTGCCTGCCACCTGACTTAGTACTCCTTTCTTCACATCTGCATATTTTTTGTTTTCAAGTTTTGTGAGTGGGATGGTTTCTGTCTCACTTTTCTTTGCTAATTGTAGTCAATAATTTAGTTTCAGCCAATTTTTATTTTAAATAGCAAATAAAGGTGATAGCGGTCTACTGAATTAAAATGGATCAACTCACATCACTGTATTTACATGATACAAATCAGTAGGATGACTTAAGGTATTGTGGTGACCATATAGCACCAACTGTAATCGCAAATACATGCAGTCCACTGAAAATTCATTCCCAATGTCAATGTACCTAATGAACTCCAAGGGTGCACTTGGATGGATTAGGAATTATGATTTTCACGAATAACCTAGATTATCTCCACATCAATGACCTACACCAATACTGCTAATCTGTTTCTAACTTGTTAACTAGCAAACCAAATATGAACTTACCCAGTGATCTTGAATGACTTTGATGATTTGTTAGTTGTGCCTTAGGAATGCACTCTCTAAATCGGTACTTCTCAACAATCCATTGATCAAGTCTACTTTGAACATATTTGGTGTTCTTTTTTCCATTTTGCTCTTTGTTATCTTTTCATTTGTACATTGCATATGGAACTTCACCAGAAATGTGTAGCATGGGATTCCTTGAATCATAAGTGGCAATAGCCTCTGCTTGAAGATTTTCAGTCATCTTGTTACTGGTTTCTATTTGATTACAATTAGTTTATGTATGAAATGAATATAGACATCTAAATGCCTGGTAAGAATATTCTGTTTTTTGTTTTTTCTAGAGTATTGTCCTATTTGCACTACCTGGCTTAGTTTTTATACTAAGTGGTTTGCAATATGAAATTTGATGGCTGAAGGTTTGTAGCATGTGTCTCTCATGCAGGTTAAGCAGGATGAGTTTTTCCCTGCTGATTTGCTTTTCCTTGCTAGTTCAAATCCAGATGGTGTCTGCTACATTGAGGTTCTCTATAATATCTTTGTATTTGTGATCATTGGAATATGCTTATATTGTGTCAGTTAAGGAAATGAGGCACCATTTCGTTTGGAATTAGGAACAGGATAAAATTAATACTAATGAACTATTTTTATAAACTAATATCTTTCTATTAAAATTAACTCTATAATAATTTAAAGTTCGAAAAACTATTTAATTTTTTATAAAAATTTAATTTAATAGCGGTGTAAAGTAAATAATATTAATTTTGTAAGAAAAAATAATTTTGAAAAATACTGATCCTGATTTTGATTTCAAACCAAACGGTATTTGAGACATCATTTGGTTCGGAATCGGGATCAGGATCAAAACTATCGAACCACTTTTATAAACTAATATTTTTTTATTAAAATTAATTCTACAATAATTTAATTTAATAATTGTGTAAAGTAAGTAATATTAATTTTTTAAGAAAAAATAATTTTAAAAAATGTTGATCTTAATCCTGATCCTAAATTAAACGGTGCTTGAATGTCTAGGAATTTAAATGACATTGTAAATAATGTAATTTAACACTTTCCATGGATGGCAGACTGCAAATCTTGATGGAGAGACAAATTTGAAAATCAGAAAAGCACTAGAAAGGACATGGGATTACTTGCTTCCTGAAAAAGCTGCTGAATTCAAAGGTTTGGCCATTCGATTTTTGGTTTTGTCATTTTTATCATGAAAATCGCATGCACTTCAGCTATTTGCAATGAGCAATTGAAAAACTGCAAATCAAGAGACCAGTCCTGCATTTTATCAGTTCAATACTTCTCTTTTGCTCAAAGGCCCTTAGGGCTTGTTTAGTTGGTCAGAAGTGGTCGGAAGTAAAACCATTTTCGCTGATTTTTTTAGTCCGAACTGACTTCTGAAAGTGGATTTAATGATATTTTGAATTATAATAACATTAATAATCTCAAAAATAATAATAATGTAAATTTTTAAAATTTATTTGTGAAATAAATAAATAATTAATATTTTATATATTAATAGTTATATTTTTAAAACACACTTTCGCTCAGTCAAACGTACTTTTGACCACTTGACAAGTGAGTTGGAAGTGAAAAGAAATGAATTTTCCTCATTTCTGTTTATTTCTGGACAACTAAACAACCCCTTAATACCTCTACCATGGATATAGAATATTTTGGGGTTTGTTGATTTAGCTTCATTTGGCAAAATCATCTTCAACCTTTTGTTTATATTTTTGTTCCTTGTGCCTTGTTGATTGTCTAGAGTATTTGAAAGTATTAGACATGCACCAATACTGATGTTTGCAATATATTGGACAACTCTAAATGTTTTTTGATTTTTTTCTCAAAGCAAGTATCTTAATTAGTTTAGAAACTTGTCATCTGTTTACTTTACTACTATTTTCTTTTTGGTCAACAAACTGAACTATTTACTGGTCAGTGTATATCAAAGTATTAAGTTTACAATATCTTGGACAGCTCTTAATGTTTAGTCACATTTTGGCTTATAACAAGTATGCCAATGAGTTTAGAAGTTTCCATATGCTGTTTGGTTTTCGAGTATTTTCTCTCTTTTCATGTTTTGGTAAACAAACTTAAATATGTTGGGTGGAGATCCATAATACAAGCTGAGGTGAAGGGAGGTGCTATTCCAGAAACAAGAGTTGCTAAAACTTTAGAGCAGGTCCCACCAGCTGTTCTGTGAGGCAGTGAACAGCATTAACTTTTACAATCCACATATCCGTTACTCATTAGGGACCCCTCTGAACAAGACATTGATCTCATGCACTGGTTTAAACAAACATTTAAGATCTTGATGGTAGCTTGTAATGCCCACAAAGTGCGAAGATTTGGTATGAAGGTTGGACCCAGAAGCACATTAGAAGTAGGGTACCTTGTAACAGGGTCCTGTCCAGAGTAAGCAGAGCTACTCAATGACCACAAGTTCCTGTTATGTTGAGGGGGATTGTTGTAACTGTCTAAGTGGAATTTGGGGGATGATCTATTCATCTAAGTTAATACATAGTGAGTGTTGCAACATTTTCAATTCATGCAAAACAACATTTGAGAGTCATTTTTGGTTCTGTTGCTAATTCATAACCATTATCATTTTGATGTAGTTTTGTGCTAATGGTTCTCTTAGTTTAGATTATATTATTTCTAAAGGTTAACTTTTTCTCAGAGATCCTTAATGCATTTTCAGGTGAAATTCAATGTGAGCAGCCAAACAACTCACTATACACTTTCACTGGGAATCTTATCATTGAGGACCAAACATTACCTCTTTCCCCAAATCAAATTTTATTGAGAGTGAGATTTTATTTCCATTTTCTTTCTTAGATTTCTTGTTGATTACCAAACTTGCCTTAAGTATATGTCATTGATTTTAGAAGAAGTGTGCTCTTCCCATAAGATGGCTAATTACTTCAATTATTGCTATCTTCCACATGCATGGCATGGAAGTTCTGATTATTTCTCATCAATTCTCTCACCAAACTCAGTTTAAAGGTGCTTATTCTTATTTGGCATATGGAAGAACCATGTCTTCATTGTGCTGATAGTTGACTTCATGTTCTTTGCTCATTTTATTCTGACTTATCTTTTGCTTCAATGCTTAGTCTTTTATATTAATCTTCTTTCCATCCAATATGTTTTGTCTTGATAATAAATGTTTCAATCTTTAATTTCATGTACAAAAGTCAGGTAACTTGATAGCTGTTCTGATGTTACAGGGATGCAGCTTGCGAAACACGGAATTCATTGTTGGAACTGTTATATTTACAGGGCATGAAACTAAAGTGCGCTTACTGTTTTTTCTCATCTCGCCTGATCAAATGTTCTAAATTTTTGATGTTTGACCTGTCTACTTTGTCTTATGTTAAAAGTTTTTGGATATTTGTCCTGACAGATTTTATGAATATGCTGTAGGTTATGATGAATTCTATGAATGTTCCTTCTAAGAGAAGTACCTTGGAGAGGAAACTTGACAAACTTATACTTGCTCTTTTTGCTACTCTTTTTGTTATGTGTCTGATTGGAGCCATTGGAAGGTCAACTCTAATCCTTTTTTCCTCATTTTATGAGTATACAGATCTGTGTTTTAGTGCTGTTTTTCATACACCTGCACTTGAGTTCGCTAAGACTGGTGTCCATTTTTGTGAGAACTTAAGTAATGACCCTCAATAATTTATGGCTTGCTTTGTTTTTGTATTCTGAAGTTTTCTTTGTGGATTAGCAGCAATTAGTAGTAATGCTTGAAACTTTTGCTTGTGATAGATGACTGCTTACAGTTGCTATTCCCTAATTTACCACCTAGGTCCCCATTGGGCAAGGTGAATCATTCACGGAATCCTCTCCAGAGGAGTGGTCTCCAGTTCAAGGGGTTCAGGGGGCACAAAATCTAGTTATTATTCAGAAAGAAAGTGCTAGAACTTTCTAATGCTTGAACATCTTATAAACATGAGTTTCTCTTTTTGTGATGCGCTTATCTAAGGTTTTAAAAGAGTCAGTGCAATACAAAATTGGCAACACAAATTAGTCAGGGTTGTTTGAGTTAATGACCACTAGATGAATCAGATGGCAGAAATGTATCAGCAAATTTAATCTAGTGCATCCAATAGGCTATAATTGGGTCTGTATCTTGTTAAGAGATTGTTTTCATATTACAAATAACTGGAAATCTGTGTTTTAGAATTATTGATATTAAATGAACTTTCTAATGGGATGTAATGATGCCGGCACATATTCAAGCCCATCCAAACATAGGCTTTTTATGAACAGGCTAGCTTCTCGTTTTTTCCTTCCCATTATCTTCAGATATAGGCATTTTTAGTTCCTTAAAGGGAGGATTTCTTTTCGCACCTAAATTGCAAACAGTTTGTAAATGGAAGGAATTTTGGCTGTCAGAGCACTTCATTTAGTTGTTTAGCTTATATTTTAATTTTATCGAATATTATTTAGTTTACCTGATGAACCATAATAACTGATTTTGATCTTGTGGAGATCTTTCAGTGGAGTGTTCATCAATCGCAAGTATTTCTACCTAGGTCTTAGTGGAGCTGTGGAAAATCAGTTTAACCCTAGCAACCGATTTGTGGTATTTATCTATTCTTGGCAAGACAAATTTAAATTATTTTTCTTAGGCCTCATCCTAGTATGTATAACTGTTTTTTTGTTTTGTAGGTTACCATTCTCACAATGTTTACCCTGATAACTCTATATTCGACCATCATCCCAATTTCTCTTTATGTTTCTATTGAGGTGGGGTTATTTTACTGCTTTTTGTTGAAGTATTTCTCATGCTTTCTTTTTAAACATTATTTTGTTTTCTTAACTGCGTCATGCTAAAGCATTTTCTGATGCTATTCTTTTTAACATTATTTTGTTTTCTATTAGTAGATGATCAAATTTATCCAGTCTACTCAGTTCATCAACAAAGATTTGCATATGTACCATGTTGAAAGCAACACACCTGCTTTGGCCCGGACATCCAATCTGAACGAGGAGCTTGGTCAGGTTCGTTATTATCTGATTCTCATTATTTCCAGTTCTGAATGTTTGTTATGTCTAATCTATAAGATTATAAATCAGATTGATTGGAGGAAGTTTAACTGATCCTTTTCATGTGCTTAGAGCAATATGATGCTTATTATCACTATGACTATGTTATTTTACTAATAGGAAATTTCATTCATATATCCTAAATATAGCCTTATTCAACATTTTTGGTGTATTCTATATTTCTTTCAATACTATGTTTTGCATTATTCTGTGTTTGCCCTCGTTGTGTGACTGCCTGTATACCAGTGTCGTAATACCCGACTACCTAATTTCCTATATTAACATGGAGTTAGCAACATTATCACATTATTTCTTCCAGAACTTCCTATAGATTCTCACAAGTAACCATTTTTTAAAGGTGGTATTTGATTCTTTCTGTCACTTATAATATAATTAGAAGTATTCAATCTTTGTGCTCAATCTGAATTTGAATTTCATTGTCACTCAAGTTGTTATTAGCCTTCAATGTTAATTTTATTACTGTTCTATTTGTCACCCATAGCAAAGTAAAATTGCAACTCTTTGGATTTGCTAAGATATTCAATGGCTTTCTTCCAGTGTGTGCCATGTTATGTTGTATCACTATGTTATCACAGAGTCTGACTTTAATACAGGTAGCAGTTCTGCTAGAAGAAACTAACAAATAGTAAGAACAAGTAGGAAAAGGAAACATGACAGATAGTACATGACTGTTCAACTGTTCAGGAGTCTGTTACCCATATTGCATCAGAATTGTATTGCATCTGTGCTGAAAAGCTGGAGATGTATTTAGTTTTATTCTTGAAATCATGCTAAAGTTTGTCAGAGAAGTTTTTTTAGTTGCTATATTTAAACTTTTGAAGTCTAGCTAAAGACTTAACTATCCATTTTTCATCTGTTGGCAAAATGACTTTTCTTTGTTTCTCTTTTACTTAATTGGATTTGGGGGTGGTGGGAATAATATTTTAAGGAAAACAAAGCTGCTAAATTTTGCTACAGGTGGAGTATGTATTTTCCGACAAAACAGGAACATTAACAAGAAATATGATGGAGTTCTTTAAATGTTCAATTGGCGGAGAGGTATATGGTAAAGGCATTACTGAAATAGAACGTGGAGGTCTAGAGCGGTCAGGACTCAAAGTTGATGAGGTATGCATTAGATTTTTTTCTTCTTAACTGAGGATGCATTGATTACTAACATGGCTATGTGCGTCTCTAAATGCTTGATTCCTGAATAGGCAACAAGTTCATCTACAGCAGTTCATGAAAAGGGTTTCAATTTTGATGATGCTAGACTCATGCGTGGTGCTTGGAGAAATGAACGCAACCCTGAGATTTGCAAGGTAGCCTACTCAATGCAAGTAGATCAGAAAGATCCTCTTTGTTCTGACTCAATAGTTTGAGATGTACAAATTGATCATTACCCAAAAAAACCCTTTGTTGCTTACTGGGTTGTGGATTTGATGATGGTTGATAATGATTGTGATGTCGTATCTTTTCTTGATGTTGTTGTTTTTGTCTTGTAGACATCTGTACAAGAATGTACCTATTAATCATTAAAATCTTATCAACAGCAAATTTTGTGCCTTTTTGGATGGATTAAGTACATTTTACATGTTCAAATATTGGTTGCAAGTTTTACAGGAAGTCAATTGTGCTAATGAGTATGTCATGTTTTATGTTTTCATCTTTAATGTAAACTGCAAAACTGGGTCATCTCCATATTGTTCCTCAGATTTTTATCCAGTTATCCTTTGGGACACTAATAAAGTTCCCTAAAACAAGCTTGGTATAAATCTATGTTGCAGGATCTTCTATCTGCTTCTGTAATTGGTCAGGTTATTGATCAGAAATCTAGCAGTAGGGTGTTGGTCATTCACTATCTTATGCTCTTGTAATTGACGTGAAACCTAATGATTGTATATCTATAATTTGTGGGAAGATATTATTGCTGCAGTACCTGACAGTCTTTGAAATTTGTCCATAATTTTTATGACTCTGGGACACATTCTATTGAATTCTAGATGTCAAACATTCTGAATCTTGTATTGTTATCAACATTTTATCTGACCACCTTCCAGACATTCATATCGATAGCTAAATCCTGGCTAGAGAACAACCTGCATGTGTAGGGAGGATATAGACATATATTCCCTATATGTGAGGTTTGATTTTTGGATGTGCCTATTTGTGCATCATACGTTATCATTTGGTCACCACCACCATAGCATATCCTCATATCCAACCAGTAGGGTGAGCTTTAGATACTATCTATTTCAGGTGTTGGTTGTTCCCAATGCTAGTTTCAAGTTTATTATGATAACAGAATTATCAGGAGATTAAACTTGTCTGAGAGTAGATAAACAAATAATCAATCAATTGTATGGAGCTATTGTGGTTACATATTTGGAATCCAAAAAGAAAAAAAAAGAAGGGACAAACTACTGAAAAGGAACTTCCATCGTAAAAAGGTGTTATGTTTTTCATTGCTTATGTTGATGTGGTTTTAAATACTTTTGTGTCCATTTCTTACCACAATTCTGTCCTCAGTCTTCTTCTAATTCCTTTGTAGGAATTCTTCAGATGCCTCGCAATTTGTCACACTGTACTTCCTGAAGGTGATGAATCACCCGAGAAGATCACGTATCAAGCAGCTTCACCGGATGAAGCTGCTCTTGTGACTGCTGCAAAAAATTTTGGATTCTTCTTCTGTAGGTAGGCTAGTTTATGTCGTTTTGTATCTTCATGTGCTACAATATCAACTCCAATTTTCATCTCATTAGTAGGACAAGTTCTCAATAGGAGTGAGTGCCTCATCCAAATTCTGTGTTTTAAGATGTAGCCTATAGGTTCAGAGGGGAAAAAGAATGGAATCTATAGTTTCTTTGGGAGGTTGTTACAATTCAAAATTATTTTTTTCTTATACACTTTCTTGTTATTGCCTGACCTAATTCTACTCTCTGCTAGGCGAACACCAACAACAGTAGTTGTTCGTGAATCACACATTGAGAAGATGGGGAAAGTTCAGGACGCTGTATATGAGATTTTGAATGTTCTGGAGTTTAATAGGTAGGTGGCTATTTTTTTGTTACATTTTGTTGAAAGTGCAAGTTCTCTGTTCATACAAAATAACTTCTCCTTTGTCTTTTTGGTTAACTAGTACAAGGAAGCGGCAATCTGTTGTGTGTCGCTATCCAAATGGAAGGCTAGTTCTCTATTGTAAGGTGATCTTTGTGACTTATGCCTTAATATATTTGTTTTTCTTAATAATTAATGTAACTGCAACACAAGAGTGATGTACAACAGGGTGCTGATAGTGTCATATATGAAAGGTTGGCAGATGGAAATAATGATATAAAAAGATTAACTCGAGAACATCTTGAACAATTTGGGTCTGCTGGTTTACGTACACTTTGCCTTGCATACCGAGACTTAAGCAGTGAGTTATATGAAAAGTGGAATGAGAAATTCATCCAAGCCAAGTCTGCCTTACGAGAGCGAGAAAAGAGGCTTGATGAGGTTTGTCCTTTTTCTTTTGTTTCAATAAGCAAAGTTTATGCGGTTTGTTTTCATCATTTGTTGCTTGTTTGCTGATTTGCTTGAGAATATCATTGTTGATGTATTTTTTGCAGACCTGTTCACAGGCTTCTCTTCTTCATATTTTTTTTCTTTCAGAGATAATTACAATTTCAGATTGTCCAAAATGCAAATCTAAAAAACATTTTGACTTTGCTGTGCAAGGATCTTGCCCATTTAGCACTCTCACCCCATACTTAATTGTAATAGCTTCTGGAATATGGATGCTGTACAAATTTCAAATTATTCTACATCAGGTTCCTAAAATTGAAAGCATTCTAAACTTGCCTTACAAATTGTGCTCAACTTGTAACCACTATCTTTGCCTGGTACTAAACATTGAGCAATGCATTTGACTAGTATGTATGGTAGTTAGGAGAATTTACATGGCATTATTTTCCCAGGAGAAACAATTTGGTGACCTTTTTAGATGAACTTCTGGCAGGTTTCTGAGCTAATTGAAAAGGAACTTGTACTGATTGGATGCACTGCCATTGAGGATAAGCTTCAAGAGGGTGTACCATCTTGTATAGAAACTCTTTCACGGGCTGGAATTAAGATTTGGGTATTGACAGGGGATAAACTGGAAACTGCAATAAATATTGCCTATGGTAAGCTAGAACTGTAGAGATACTTTAAAGGTTAATTTATATTGGCTAGAATTTTTGAAATTAAGATCTTCAAAGTTCTGCAATAGGAAGTACAATCCTGTGTGTGCTTTTATTTTTTGTTTTTTAGTTATTCTAATGCAATTTGTCTGGCAATTTCCTTTGTTTCTTCTGCCAGCATGCAACTTGATCAACAATGATATGAAGCAATTTATCATTAGCTCAGAAAGTGATGCCATCAGAAAGGTTGAAGACAGGGTAAGAGGAACTTTCACTTCTATTGATTACGTGAATACCCTGCTCTATGTCTTCCTAAATTCTGTATTCTGCTAATTAAAAGCATTGATCATCTACTGCGTAGTTTGCAAAATTTTCCTCGTGATCAAACTTTTGATGAAGACTATAATCTTTCACTTCCTTTTTAACTTCCAAAAATCCCCAAAATTTTTGTTTAAACCTTAATGGGCCAATTAAAATACTTTTGAGGTGGTTTAAATGGATTAAAATTTAAAGTGTTTCATGTTTGTGGTCATAAAATTTGTATAAATTGTTTTAATAGTCCCTGATTGATGTTTATTTGTCCAGTTGTTTTTAAGTTTCATCCTATGTGAGCATCAATTAATGCAACTAATGTCTATTCATTATCAGTTGGCTTAACAAGTACAATATAGATCAATTATGTTTTGGTTATCAGTCAATAAAAATCATGGCAGAATTAGATGTGAAAGCTCAATGGTAAATTTTATTGGATATGTTAAATAACTTTGGTAACATGCAAATAATGCATTGATTGGCTCGACTTTGAGCCAATTACAACTGTAATTTGTTATTAATCAATTCAATCTATGGTTAAAAATATCATGTGTGTTGGCTAATCCCAGTAATTAAAATGCCAGTTTGAATAAGTGACTTGTTCTCATTATTATTCATAGGTTGATATTTTCTTGTTCTCTTGAATAGGTGACCATTAAAAGCACAACCACACATCAAGCAAGCATAAAACTTTAAAATTGATAATGTGTCTCTTATTGTTCATTTGTACTTTGTTTCTTAAAATTTAACCGATTGTGGAACTATGGCTGAGAAAGCTGAAAGAGTTTGGTTTATACTGGACTAAAATCAAAACAGAATTCTATTACCTTGCTTTCTTCGTATGTGTACCAGTGCCAATTATCCATTAGGTATATATTCTTTTAGTACCTTTTTGTATTCTATTGCTTTCTTCTCTACTTTGTTGATAGTAACTCAATGATTTCAAGTATAGTTACTTTGCGATCCTCCCATGCTTTTGCTAATGTCTTGTCCTTCTTTCTAGAGATCCTGCCTTCTTAAATTGTTGCAATTTGCTAGCAGGGTGATCCAGTAGAGATTTCACGTGTTATCAGAGATTTGGTAAAGAAAGATCTGGATAAATACCTCGAGGAGGCTCAGGAATACCTGCATACTGTAACAGAACCCCAGTTGGCTCTTGTAATTGATGGCAAATGCTTGATGTATGCATTGGAGCCCAATTTTCGTGTGAATCTTCTTAAATTGAGCTTGAATTGTACTTCTGTGGTTTGCTGTCGTGTTTCTCCTCTTCAGAAAGCACAGGTAAACTCTGTCATACCTCATAGGTGCAGTTTGTCAGAATAAATTACTTGCATTAGACCTACAGATTTGGCAAACTTGGTTTCTAGATGAGAAGAATTTGAAACATCAACTATTGTAGTCTCAATTATTCACATATTAGTTGGTATGCTATTATCTTCTCTTTGTTTTGTTGGTTGTGGTCATTGTAGAAAGTTTCTTGTGGCTTTTATGTTTTTATGAAAATTTTACCAAAGTTAGTGTTTGATAAATTATAGTAAAACAAAATAGCATTGTTTGATTTATATTCTGTTCAACCCCAGTTACAGTGGAGTCATTCCCCATTATCTCAGTAGTTGTGACATGTGCTTCTCTGTATCATGTCATGTCTGTTGTGTCTCTAACCCAATCCTTCATGCCTGTTCTTTGTTTTTGTTATATTTGTTTGCTCTGAAACTAACTCCCTTCTAACTTTGCTTTTCACCACCCTCTTTCTACACCTCCAACCATTTCTCATCTCCTTTCCTCCACCCCTTTGTAGGAACTTTGCAAGTAAACCCTTTATGGCCATTTCATTGTTGTACGCTTTCATTAATAATAAAGGACATTCCTGACCATAAAGAGATATATGCATTCAAAGGGGCATGTCTCGAGACAAATTTTTATGGCGGTACAAATGCAAAATTTCCAATTTTTACGTGGGTGTTGGATGGTTATCTGTGAGACTGGGCAAAGCCAAGCTCATTCTGAGATCAGATTTGCTCATCAGATACTCACATGGGCTTGGGTTATAGCCCAGCACATTATGTTTCTAATTACGGTACATAAACCTTTTACATGTGCTTCTGGTTTATTTATTGAACCTTTTTTATAAACTTTATTTCCTATTATGTATCTTATGGTTTTCCTGGACTTACACTTCCACTTGGTCAACTGCATAATCTATGTAACTACTGTTAATATGTTTTTTGTCAAGGTTACTAGCCTTGTGAAGAAAGGTGCTCGAAGGATCACTCTCAGTATTGGTGATGGTGCAAATGATGTGAGCATGATTCAGGCTGCTCATGTTGGTGTTGGCATAAGCGGTCTTGAAGGAATGCAGGCTGTAATGGCTAGTGATTTTGCAATTGCTCAATTTCGCTTTCTCACAGATTTACTTCTTGTGCATGGAAGGTGGTCATACCTCAGATTGTGCAAGGTGGCACCCTTTCCACTTTGAAAGCTCATGAATTTCTATTTGAAGTGTCTTAAATTTGCTCTGTTGCTGCAGGTTATCACCTACTTTTTTTACAAGAACCTTACCTTTACACTGACCCAGTTTTGGTTCACCTTTCAAGCTGGATTTTCGGGTCAACGATTTTATGACGACTGGTTCCAGTCATTATACAATGTTATCTTCACAGCAATGCCTGTGATTATTATTGGATTGTTTGACAAGGTATTGTTATAATGTTGAGATGTTATTTTCTCTGTGATGAATGTGTATATGCTTGATATTTTTGCTCTTCTTGCCATCATTTTTTTATATGTATTTGAAGCTAGTATTTTGCTCACTTTCTAGGATGTAAGTGCTTCTCTGTCAAAGAAATATCCGGAGCTTTACAGAGAAGGGACCCGAAATATGTTTTTCAAGTGGAGAGTTGTGGCAGTATGGGCTTTCTTTTCTTTCTACCAGTCACTAGTGATTTATAACTTCACAACTGCTGCCGGTCGAAATGGTCATAATTCATCAGGGAAGATATTCGGGCTTTGGGATGTTAGTACCATGTCCTTCACATGTGTTGTGACAACAGTGAACATGCGACTTCTGATGGCTTGTAATTCAATTACGAGATGGCACCATATAAGCATTTGGGGGAGCATTTTGGCCTGGTTTTTATTTATCTTCATATATTCTGGGGTGATGACGCCGTATGATAGACAAGTAAGTTTCTTTGGGTTCATCTTTCTACCTTCAAGATTTATGCACCTAATTTCATTGTTTTCTCTTGCAGGAAAATATCTTCTTTGTTATCTATGTGCTGATGAGCACATTCTATTTCTATTTCACACTCTTACTCATTCCAATTGCTGCTCTTTTTGGCGACTTCATATATCTAGGGTAAGAGTCTCAACTATGTTTTCTTTGCAAAATTTATGTAGGATTTCATTTGGAAGTCATTATAGTAAAATGAACATCACACCAGACACAATGGTGGGACCTTCAAACATTGTTGTGTATGATGGTTACAAAACAGGATCAAAAGCAAGAAAATCAAAACAAGCAAACACTGCTAACAAAGTTACATGCTTGTCCATGTAGGATGTTAGTTTAAAAATGATGCAGACAATTGAAGTTTCCAACTTTTAAACCTATTTCAAAAGAAAGCTGGTCACATCTTTGGTGTCCTGGTCTGTTGTTTTCCATTTCACCTTCTACGGGATGATTCATATGCGATTCTTTTTAGCATATACTGATTAACCTCAATGATCTGATTTTCCAAGGGTATGTTTTTGTTCTCCTCAAAACCATGGCATTAGCCCTCTATCAGAATAATTCTCAGTTAAACTCGAAGTCTTGTGGTCCATAACATGATCTAATGTGCATTGGAATTTGTAAGATTCCAATGTTGCACAAAACTATGCTTTTATTGACTGAATTTGGTGTGCAACTCATTTATTGTCCTTTGACACGGTGATATACTTCTTTAGGGTTCAAAGATGGTTTTTCCCCTATGATTACCAAATCGTCCAAGAGATACACAAAGATGAGATCGAAGAGATCAGAAGAACTGAGCTTTTGGAGATTACTAACCACCTCACCCCAGATGAGGCTAGGAGCTATGCCATTTCTCAGCTTCCTCGTGAGAAGTCAAAGCACACAGGCTTTGCATTCGACTCACCAGGTTACGAGTCATTTTTCGCATCACAGCAGGGTGTGTATGCACCACATAAGGCATGGGATGTTGTTCGTAGGGCCAGTATGAGGCATCCCAGAACACAAAAAACCTGAGTCTAAATCATTTTTTTTTTCTATTGCATCACACTTTTCCTGATTGATAGACGAGCAGAGTTTGTATAATTAGTCTAGCTGTGCCATAATTTTAGTTTCTTTTCTTTGTGACAATTTATTGTCAGGGTTTTTGTTATTCACTGGCAACATGATTGTTTTCTACCTCAGATAAATTTGTCTGTATAGTCTCAGAGAATGATGCAATTATAGGTTTTTGTTTTATCTCATCTTTGTTGTCATCAGGGTATCATGGTATTTCCTGGCATTTTGTTGGTCGGATATATAACGTCAGATTTCAGTCCCTTTGGGTTGCGAATAGACCTATTCGGTTCAAATCGAATAAATTGATCAAACCGAAACCGAATAATCGATTCAGTTTAGATTATTCGGTTTTCAGTTCGGTTCAGTTTTAAAAAATAGAAAAAATTAATTTTCAGTTTTGATTTTGATTTTTGATTTTGAAAAATCATAAAAATCGAACTGAATCGAATTATATGTATATATAAAAACATAATATTAGTTTTGATTTTGGTTTTTAATTTTAATTTGAATATAATTAAGTTTAAATTAAAAAATAAAATCTATTTAAATTTTTGGTTTTTGGTTTCAACCGAGATTTTAGTTCGATTTTTATAGTATTTCGCTTCAGTTTGATTTTTAAATTTTTAAAACCGAAAATTTTAATTCGATTCGATTTTGAACTAAATACACAACCCTAGTTGCGAAGACAATCTTTGTTGGTATCTTCCACGGTACCAGTATATTTATTTTATCAAGCAGGTTCAAACCTAGGCTCCTCGCGGCACTTTCTTTTTTGTGTTTTTTATTTTACATAAAGCACAAACATCTAATCTGGCATTCGTTTGTTTATAGTCAATTATTTTGATTATTGTTTTCCTCAAAGTTGTGCATGGTCATAGTATGTGGTTAATGCTCCATAACACCTGGTGTGATGCATTGACTAAGCAATATATTGCTTCACTGGAAATGTATTGACTTGAAACAAAGAAAACTAATTCACTAATTAATTAACAAATTACACACGCAATTCATACATAAACAACAAAAATTATGCCAAATGACACAAAAAAAAAAGCCACATGTTGCACCCTGTGGCTTGGCTTCATCAGATGCAAAAGATATATATTAAAGCTCTGAATGAAAACTCAAACCTAAATATCAAACAAGTGGAAGGAGATCGAGTGCTGGCTGCTTGTACGAATCTCAACAAAAGACGTTCAAGAAAACTGTGTGGACGTAGTGTGCCAGGGCTAACACTTCTGCTTTTTCTTGGTCAAGTCTTTCTCAGGTAACTTCCTCAGCTTTTGCTCTTTTCTGTCCTGTACTTTCTCCTCAAACCCATCATCAATCATTTTCATTTTTGCAGCATGTCGAGCCTTGAAAACCTGCAAACATCCAAATTTATGGATTGATTATATCCAAGTCATCAATCAAAATCGAAGAGCAAATAAACCAGATGCAAACATCATGCAAAGCTTGTCAACAGTGTATGTCTTCTTTTGTTGCTAAAGATAATAAAAAGCAGTAGCACATGTGACAAACTATCCACAATCTGCTATTTATCATATAGAAGCTATGAGACCCAACTATTGTGAACCTTAATGGATGAAATTAGTCTTAAGGTGCTATATTTCTCATGGAAGTTGGTGGAACCTCACGTAGTTGAGAAATATTTGCTTTTCTATGGACACACATAAGAAACAATATTGATAACTTGTCAAGAAAAATACTTCAGAAAACTAACCATTGTCAATATTACATTTATTTTAATTGAAATATATACTGTCAATACACAGCTAATATATATTCTTATACTAATCAGAAAGCAGAAGAAGGTTTAATCAGATAACCATTCAACTGGATTTAAGTTCAATATTTGCACCCCTGTAGAGTTAGCATGTAGTACACCATATAACAAAGTATGTTAACTATGTTAAATTTGTTTTTTATGGCCAGGAACATTCTAAAAATCATCCTACAACATCATGACTTGGTAGATGCAGGTCTTACCCAATTGATTCAGATAGCATCCAGAGCAAGTACAAAAGGCAAGAAATTATCGCAAAAAAAAAAGCAGGAAATGCGTAAAAGATCACTACAAGGATCAAGTAGAGTAAAAGTTTGTACCTTCGTTATATCTTCAAGAACCTCATTCTCCTTACAGTCATATAAAACCAACTGCTTTTTTATTTCAGACTCAATCACTTTGACCAGTTTTGTATCATTCTGCAGAACAGAAAAGATTTTATTGGCTTGTAATAAAAACACCATATGCATTTAAACACCAGTTCAAATTCAAAAGCAAAAATGAGTTTTTGCACCAGAACTTAGGCATCAACAGTAAACCAATTTATGATAAACTTGACCTTCAAAAATTGTTAATAGGACCACATGCTAATGATAAGGTGACAGAAGGTCTAATTTTTACTGCTCCTTTAAGAGTACTTTTTAAGTTCTTCTTAGGGATGGAGTACAATATGCGTCAGATTCAACCATTCAAAATAATAACTAGGAGAAACATAATTATTAGTTATCTAAACACAAGGTTATTCTTTATTGTGTAAATTAGGTACTGATTAATGTACTTTATGTACTTTATTAGTTATTAGGAGTAATCTAAATAAGTTATTTCAAATCCTTTTAACATATATACACCAATGTTATGTCAGATATGATGAGATCATATTTTGATTGTTTTCAAATAAAATTGATAGCATTACCCAATATATATTAAATATTGTTGTCAGCCAACTTACAGCTAAGGAATATAGCCAGAATGGAGCAAATGCCTACCCAGATGTGATTTAGAGAAGCTAGAATCATTGTGCTTTATAGTAGCATGATCTTATGTAAATTGTAGGCATTGTAGATGGAAGGAAAAAACAACTTTCTGCAGCGATCACTCTTCCTAGGTATATACCAGTTTGATCAAAGTGTCAAGAAGCATTGCATGTCATTTAGTGATTACTTTGTATGGAATGTACTAGATACGACTATTTGAATGAAATGCACTGAATCCTACAAAAATATGTTAAGGTAAACCTGTGTCACAAAGCTTATGGAAAGTCCTCCACGCCCAGCTCTTGCAGTTCGACCAACACGATGGACATAGTCTCGGGGATACCTGCAGTAAGGAAAAAAGAAAGGTTTTATCAGCTAAGTCAACCATGGTAGGCTCATGTAGTACCAAAAAAAAAAAACAATTTTTCAGTGTAAACTTAACCTTGGAATGTCATAGTTTATGACAAGATCAACAGTAGGAATATCTAAACCTCTACTAGCTACATCGGTAGCAAGCAAGATTGGAATTTGACTAGATTTAAACCGACTCAATGCCACAAGCCTTAAGGACTGAGATTTATGAGAATGAAGAGCCACTGCAGAGATATCAAGCTCTTCCAATAACAAATCCAAAAAATGGCACCCCCTGCACAGGCATCAGATAGCATCATTGAACTCAAGTTGCATACATAAGCTGAATATTAGCTTCTGAAAATAGCTTCATGCAACAGAAAAGTAACACAGACTTAATCTGTTTTGTAACAATTGATGCAGAAAAAATAGTTGCCTATGATATGACTACTTGACACTTGCTAGCAACATCAGAAACTGGGTACCATAAAGAAATGCAAACTTTCATGAAGACTGTCTGAAAGCTCAAGGAGAATAGGATACAGGTTCATTTGGTAAATTATTTCTAAAAAATACTACTATTGTCACACCCAAGGGAGTTTGGCCCATGACAGTTCTTTCAGGCTGTATCGAAGAAACACTTCACATGCCTTTTTCTCTCCTATTTTAGTTGTATCATGATATCATATCCTAAATAAAACACTAACGCAACAGATGATGACATTGTCAAGATATACATTATTGCATAATGAAGAAAACATGATTCTGCATTATTTTTCCAAATGGCATACCTACCTGCATGTGGAGACGAATACAATTGCTGAACGGATGCCCTTTTCCTCCATTTTTGACAACAGGTATACAAGATAAACTTCCTTCACATTTTTGGGTATCAATATGTAGCACTGGTTTAGTGTTTCAACTGTGTTAAAGCCCTCGTATCCTTTGTAAAAGTAAGACCTCTCTCCAGAAATCTCATTAAAGGCTTCCATGTCATCTGTCAAAGTTGCAGAAAATAAAAGTGTTTGCCGATTTTGGGGCAAACATTGACATATGACTTTGAGCTCCTCTGCAAAACCAGCATCCAAAACCCTATCTGCTTCGTCCAAAACCAGAAACTTCAACAAAAACAATAACTCAGGGTCAAAAGATTGAAATAAAAATGATAAACCGCACATGTAGACATCAGTAAACACAGAAATTGCAAAATTCTGCTTATTTAAAGACTAACAACATCAACATACCAATAATTGAATTAAAGGAATGTAGAAACTTCAAAGCATACAGCTTTAACGCAGCAAGCAATACAAAAGTAAATACAACAATAACACATATGATATTTGTGCAAACAATTTGCCTCTAAACAAGCAAAATAGTTTCTTTGCTACAAAATGTGGTCACAGGTAGTTTTTCAACTAAACGGATGAATGAAATAAGAAAATTGTTGTCGATCATTAGCACCAAAAGCAAGACAAGAAAGAAGCTAATTGAAGAAAAAGCTTTTCAACTTCTATGCATGAAAATAAACAAAAATTCAATGAAAATAAAATCTCGTTCGTGAATTCTTTATACCTTGGTCTTGGCGAACACTGCTGGCAAATCAGGATCGTCCTCAAGCAGCACCTTGATCCTGCCAGGAGTCGCGACCACCACGTGCGGCCGCATCGCCAGCGCCTTGGCCTGGCCAGTCATGTCCATCCCGCCGACGACCACCGTGCACCGAACCCCAATCGCCGACCCCAGGGCCCGGAACTGCTCGGCGAGCTGGCAGGCGAGCTCGCGGGTGGGGGTGAGGACGAGGGCGAAGACGCCGAAGGGGTCCTCGGCCAGGCGGTGGAGGATGGGGAGCGCGAAGGCGGCGGTCTTGCCGCTGCCGGTGAGGGCAACGGCGGTGACGTTGTTGCCGGCGAGGATCTTGGGGACGCAGTGGCGCTGCACCTCAGTAGGACGGCGCATGCCGAGTTCGCGGCAGGTGGAGGCGGCCCAGGCGCTGAGGCCGAGGTCGGAGAAGGCGTCGGCGGCGGAGGGATCGGCGGCGGGAGCGGAAGGGGAGGGAAGGAGGAAGGCTGAGGGGGGAGGAGGAGGGCGAGGCCTGGAGGAGAAGAGGCGGAAGGGTTTGGAAGTGGGGGATTTGGTTTCCATGGATTCCATGGTCTCAGGGTTTTGGGGAGAAGTGGCGGAGAAGATGGAGGAGGAGGCGGTGTTTTGCACTGTTCGTGTTTTGGGCTTTTTCAAGACTTGAAAATTGTAAAGAGTTTGATTTGAGGAATTTAAAATTTTTGAATTCGTAAAATTTTGATTTTATTTGAGTATTTCGATTTTCTAAGTTTTTGAAGTATTTGAATGAGTCACAGTTAAATATTTAAAAGGTTAAAAAATTAATATTATTTTTTATTTTTTAAAAATATCTTAAATAGACACCATTTTTCTGAGCAATTTGGGATTTACCATTATATAACCTTATTAAAAATAAGATACAAAAAGATACAACCAGTTTATATCCTTACAAAATCAAAAGCCAATGAAATAAATCTCACTAAAAAATCCAAAAAAAAACCATCCCAAAGTGTTTACAAAACATTCAACTATATAACATTGTACATATCCATTGGGACTAGCTCCTAAGTGTGGCTTTCTTCATCTAATTTCTTCGGCTTAGGGACTGATTTTATTGCATAAGTTGGAGATAATTTAAAAGTTAGAATTTTCTAGTAAGTAGTAAAATAACTTTCAATTTTTCTCTGTCTTTATTAGAACAAGTAAGTAACCAAGATTTCAAGAGGAATGAAATGACATGCAGGGTATCTGTTTCATTTTTTTTTTTGTTTTGAAATTTTTTTACTATTCCTCTCTAGCCAAATCTTCTGGATAAGGGCCAACACCATCATATCTAAAGCCCTCCTGACATTTTTTCTAATAGAGTTCCTCCAATCAGTCCATAACTGATGTATGAAGATTTGTACAGTAGTAATTTTGAACACTAGGAGTATCTATTTCCATATATTTTTTATGAAATTGCATTCACAAAACATGTGATTAGTATTTTCATTACTTGAGTCACATAGAGGGCATAGATGTATCTCACCCTTCCATCCTCTGTCAACAAAGTTATTGATAGTGAGGATTTTATCATGAAATGTCAACCATGCAAAATAATTGATTTTTAAAGGACATGCAAGTTTTCAAAGTTTAGTAGAAAGTTCAAAAATCCTTCCTCTGTTAGTGAGGAATTTATATGTCGATTTCACAGTGAAAGGTTTATTTCACCTCCAATAGATCTTGTCTTCCACTTGAGAAGATGAAGGCTAAACCAAATTCCTAATTACAACTTCCAAATTGATTATTTCATCTAGGATTCTTTTCTTGAGTAATGATCCTTGCTGATTAACCTCACACAGCCTAAGAAACTTATTTTTAGCAAATCTAAATGTTTTAGAAAATAGAATATCTAAACTGAAGCCATCCACCTAATTTGTCTATCCAGAAACAAGTCAACTTTCCATCATTCACCACAATATTAGTATTGGCCATGAACTCTTTCTTGACTTTTATGATCCTCTCTAGAAGACAGAGTAGATTTTAGGGTCATTCAATGTATGTAGTATAAGTAAAAAACCATTATAGTAATTATCCAAGATTATTTTTTTCCAAGGACTGACTAGCTCTGTAAACAATCTCCACCACAATTTAACAAGGACTAATTAAAAGTTTTAGCATCTTGAATACCAAGACAACCATTCTGTCTACTTGTACACACCAATATCCAATTAGTAAGATAATACCTATGAACTTCGTTAGTTTCCTATCACAAAAAATAAGCCCTGATCTGGTCCAATTTCCCTATTACCCACTTGGGAATATGAAAAAAAAAGCTATCCAGTATATTGGAGTGCTAGAAAGTATAGAATTTAAAAAGTACTAGCCTACCTCTAGTAAAGAGGCTTTTTTCCTTTTAGCTTTCTAGTTTCTTTTCCACCTTAGAGATTACAGGATGCTAGTTATTCTTAACAAGTTCTCTATCTTTTATAGGGAGTCCAAGGTATTGGAAGGATTGTGATTTAGTTTTGCAATTCATGATATCGGCTATCTGATTGATTATGTTCAAGTAAAAATATCTCACTTTTATCATAGAACTTTTATGGAAGTTAATCTTCATCCCAAATAGAGCCTCAACTAGGAAGAAAACATGCATTCTTCATATTTGGAAATAATAGTTCTACCTTTGAAAGGTGCATAAATAATACTAGAGGTTTCTAAAGTACCTATCTCTTTTGAGACTTTTAGAGTAGGATTTATTGCTTTGGTACTCCTGCGAAGCAGAAGAATTGTGGAAGTTGTTGAGGATGCAGTAGCATTTGAAGTTCTACTTCAGGTAGTGTACTATGCCTAGTGGAAGGTTTAGCAAAAGTGTCATCTTCATAGTTATTAGCTCCTTATATTGCAGGGTGGTCAACTAGAAGCTCTGCAATCACCAACCTTCTCCAAGTAGGTTGGCCCATTTAGCAATTATGATCTTTCCATTTGCCTCCAATGATTTCCTCAACCATCAAGTAGGTGTAGAAAAAAAAATTCTGGCCCTTGCAGCATATTACTATTGGCAAGAAACTTTCACATTTCCTAATCAATTTAGCAAAGGCTCCTCTCTATTTCCATTTTTGCATTAGAATTGCAGGGCTATTGTTACCAACCAGTAAGGATCAACATTATTCCACTAAATTTGGCAATATGTCATCTTCCTCTTCCTCCATATTGTTGTTCCATTTTTCAAGGTCTAGTTCTCTCACTCTTACAGGCTTATATATCAATTTGGGTGATTTTTGATGTTGAACCCAATACTATTCTAATTTCTCTAAGCTCTCTTTTGCCTTTGTGCCTCCATTAACCTCCTCCAAAATTTTGAGCTTTGCAGTAGCAATAGTGTCTCCAATCATTCATTGTGTTTGTGATGGGACGTCATGAAAATTTACTGATATCAAGACTTTCACTTCTCTAATGTCTTCAGTTGAGTTTAGGTCACAATCCATTCTAATGATTGTTCCAAAACTCTCTGAATCCTTGGCAAAAATAGATTTTTTTCCATAAAAGATAGTCATTTATTTTGAGTGAGATCCAAATCTTTTTCCCACCCGCTTTTGAAGAAAAATTCCATTGGTGCACCGTGAACCGTCAATCTTCAACTTGAAATTCCTTTAGAGCTACTATTTCTTCCAGAACATTCAAATTGAGGAAGAAAATTAGAAATTCCCCTGGTTTGATCATTCTTATAGATCATTTCCACACTTTTGGCCTTTGAACTCAAAAAATCCCAAATTTTGAGAACCGAAGAATTTTCTTATATATTTTTCACCACAACATAGTTCCTTATAGAGTTTAATTGAGCTCTAATTTCAAATGTCATCAAAATCTCAAAATTTTTCACAAGATATTGAGAAGACTCATTGATCTCTCCGGTCCAATGCTTTCTACTATCAGAATGTGGCTAAGTGCATTTGGATCGAGGTCGATCTCCCCTATCATAGAGTGACACTTGATGACCCATACCACTACATCGATGACAGACCACTGGGTTGTGACAATCGGTGGCTTTGTGGCCTCAATCCAAACAACAAAAATACTGGAATATCAAACCTCTTTCCGTCATCTTCTTTCTTAAGATTGGATCAAGGGTTTTCCTCCGATGAATTCCCTCTCCAAATGCCTTCCCAACAAGAAAGATCTCTTTGTATGAAGTCTTATATGTAGTCTCTGGAACTTTCTCACCTGAGCATGAGGCGTGAGGCTTGAATTGTGGGTTGGGCCATTTTGGAGCTTCTTGGGTTGTAAGCCTATCTTGGTCTATGATCCAACTTCTTCTTCTGAAGGTCTTAGCTTTGAGAGCTCCTCTTGGAGATTCGTTCTCAAATTAGGAAGAGATAGCCCCCTAATGGGAGATCTCATGATAGCGGCGAGGGTCAACAAAGCACCGCTGAGATTAGGGTCTCCCATTGCCATTCATTCTCTAACTCTAAAATGTATACACAACAAATATATCAACTAATCAAATAGGTAGAATACTTTAGTTATTAAAATTACTGTGAGATGATTCTCTAATTAAAATCATTAATGTGATGAAATATATAGTAGGATACAAATTAGAGAATATAATATAAGAAAGGGTCAATTGCATATAACTTCTTGAAATCTAGTTAAATTTTATTTCTCCTTGAATTTTAAAAAAATATGTATGACTACTTGAATCTTATCATATTGTACATTTCTTCTCAAAACTTAAAAATTATTTATAACTTCTTAAAATATTACCAAATTGCATATTTTTTTCAAATTTAAACAATTATATTTTTTTATTATTAGATATATTATAAAAATCTTTCAAATGTAATCTACCATTAGAATCATGAATATTCAAAGCATAACATCATTTGACATTATTTTTATGCTGAAGTGAAAAAACGAAAATACTTCTAACATTATTAAAGGTAAATGTAATAAAAACACAAACAAAAATTTGAT
Source organism: Trichopus zeylanicus subsp. travancoricus (assembly GCA_005019695.1). Classification (NCBI taxonomy): domain Eukaryota; kingdom Viridiplantae; phylum Streptophyta; class Magnoliopsida; order Dioscoreales; family Dioscoreaceae; genus Trichopus; species Trichopus zeylanicus. The sequence goes on from RXID01014747.1 coordinate 58,785, forward strand.
TCATATTGGGATTCAGATTTAGTCTAAATTGAACTATAGTCTAGATTGGACTAAAATAGGTATAAAATATGTCAAGAGTGAAATTATTATTTTACATCTCAGGTTAAAATTTAATCCGAGATAAATCAAAATAGATTTAAACTAGATCAGAGACAAAATTATCATTTTATATTTCGGGCTAAATTTAATATGAGATAAATCTCAAATGAACGAGAGAGTTTTTTGCAATAATGGCCAAGCCACTAAAGACTTTTGTAACCAAGTCGGGTGTATTCTTGTTTTTTTGCTTTGACCTAAACGATGTTAAACAATATATATTCTCTAGATATTATTGATTCTAATGATAAATTTACACCCAAAGAAATTTTACAATATATTCAATAACTTAAAAAATATATAATTTTTTAAATTTGTAAGAGAAATATATAGTTTAAGGAGATTTCAAATATTATAATTTTTAAATTTTGAAAAAAATTAATTTAATAAGATTTTCAGGAGTTATATATAAAATTTTTTAGTTTTGAAAAAAAATATAATTTGGTTAAACTTTAAGGAGTCATATCCAATTGGTTCCATAATAAAATATGTCGTAGCATATTTCGAGTTGATCCTTCATCCAAGTTAAGTTTTCAAATGACAAAAAATAATTTAACTATTGATGACCAAGAAATTAGCAACCCTTCCCCTTTCCAGTATCTGAGAAGCACCATCAAGAAACCGCTAAAAGTCTAATCGCAACTCTTGACTCAAATTGAACTCAACATCCCTTCCCCTTTTTTTTTTTTTTTTGTTGAAAATGAAAGAAATTCAGAAAATAACATTTTGAAAATTAAATAAACATCTAAAAATAGAATACAAGTAGATGAACAATATATTGATAAAAAAATACAAAACATGTTATTTCAAAAATCCAAGAGTTTTCTTTATACAATACCTATTTCTTCTTATGTTATTATGCATATTGTAAAAATTTCCTTGATCATTTATTTACTGTTAAATTAAAAAATATTCAGAGAATATTTCGTTTGACATTATTTAGGATAAACTAAAATGACAAAAATACCCTTACCTTATTTGAGACAATAGAGTTTTTTGCAAAAACATGATTTTTGTGGAGTTATTTAAAATTATGATGATTTCATAAAGAGTTTTTTGTACTTTTAATTTTGAAATTTTATATACAAGTCCCCAAGATTTAGTTTATTATGAGCAACTCCTTGATATTTCAGTATTTATGTATGACCCCTTGATTCTAATTTAACTTAAAATTTGATAAAAAATTTCTCTTTTACCCTTTGTAAATTTTCATTTAAACCCTTAAAATTTTTTACTTTATTTATTTTATTTATTTATAAATTTTTTTAACATCTCATCCTCCTCTCTTTCTCCCATATTTTTTATTTTTTACAAATAAACCTTCCATAAAATTTTAAATTATAGGTTTAATTTTTTGTACATTAATAAATATGTCCCTTGAAAATTTTTATTTACAAATAATTTTAAATTCTATCATTTTTCAAATAAAATTTTATGCCTTGAAAGTTTTAAAACTTCATGGAGAGTTTATTTTTACAAATAAACCCTCCATAAAATTTTAAATTACATGTTAATATTTATACTTTTATAAATAGATCACTTGAAGATTTTTATTTACAAATAAATCTAAATTCTATCTTTTTCAAATAAAAATTTTACAAAAAAGACTTTGAAGGTTTGAAAATCTTATGAAAAGTTTATTTTTACAAATAAAATCTCCAATGAGTTTTAAATTACAAATTTAATATTTATATATTTATAAATAGATCCCTCAAAAATTTTTTATTTATAATTAAGTCCATATTTTATTTTTTTAAAATAAAATTTTACAAAAAGGGTCTTGAAGGTTTTAAAATCTTATATTTGAAATTTCAAGTTTAATATTTATATATTTATAAATAGACCCCTCGAAGGTTTTTATTTATAAATATGTCTAAATTTTATTATTTTTTAAATAAAATTTTACAAAAAGGATCTTAAAGATTTTAAAACTTTACAAATAAGTCCTTAAACTAATTTTTTTAAAAAATATTTATTTTTTTAAATTATAAATCAGTCCTTGAAATGATAATTTGGTAATATTCTGCTATCAAGTTATCATCCAAAAATAAAAATATATATTTATATATTCTTCTATCATTTTTTTGATCCAAATGACAATGCAAACTTACAATTTTTTTCAAATTTTATCACAAAAAATAAACTATAATTTGTTATGTAACTATCCTTAAACTAATTATAGTTTATTTTTTGTGATGAAATTTGAAAAAAAATATGTATAAGTTTATTTTTGTTATTTGGATCAGAAAAATGATAGAAGAATATATGAAATTTTATTTTATTTTTGGATGATAACTTGATAATAAATTTTTATCAAATCTTCATTTCAGAAGCTAATTTGTAATTTTTAAAAAATAATTTTTCTAAAAATCAACTATAAGGACTTATTTATAAAATTTTAAAACTTTCAAGATCTTTTTTGTAAAATTTTATTCTAAAAAAGTAAAATTTAGACTTATTTGTAAATAAAAAATTTTGAGGGGTCTATTTGTAAATATATAAATATTAAAGTTATAATTTAAAATTTATTGGAGAGTTTATTTGTAAATAAATTCTCCATAAAGTTTTAAAACTTGCAAAATCCTTTTTACAAAATTTTATTTGAAAAAGATAGAATTTAAACTTATTTATAAATAAAAATCCTCGAGGAGCTTATTTATAAAAGTATAATATTAACCTTATAATATAAAATTTTATTGATGGTTTATTTGTAAAATAAATCATCGATAAAATTTTATAAAATTCTAAACCTTCAAGATATAAAATTTTATTTAAAAAAAGATTGAAGTTAGAGTTATTTATAAGTAAAATTTTTTGAGGGATATATTTATAAATATATAAATATTAACCTTATAATTTAAAATTTGATAGACAATTTATTTGTACAAAAAATTTAGGAGAAAGAAAGGAAGATGAGATGTTAATAAAAAAATTTCTTAAAAAAATAAAATAAAATTTTTTGAGGGTTTAAATGAAAATTTACAAACGAAAAGAATTTTTTTTGCCCAAACTTAAATTAAATTAGAATTAAAGGGTTATATATAAATATTGAAATCTCAGAGCTTGCTCGTAAATAAAATAAATCTTGAGAGTTATACATAAAAATCCCATCACCTCCAATAAAATAAGGAATTTTCATCATTTTAGTCTATCTCAAATGATGTCAAATAAAATATTCTCTAAAAATTTTTCGATTTAATAATAAATAAACACTCAAAGAGGTTTTTACAATAGATATAATAATAACCCAAGAAAAAATATGTGATTTTTTAATTTTAAAGGAGAAATATGTAATTTTAAGAAGTTATATGTAATTGACCTGAATAAAATTAAAAATGAAAAATTATCTGGAAAATTAATAAGATGGAATAATTTATAATATTTTTGGGTTGAGTTTACATTAAATATGGCAATAAACTTGAGCTCGAGCAGTAAAACTAAGGGATAATTACGGGTGACCCCCGTAATTAGCCTTAATTACGGTTAACCCCCCTAATTTCCGTAATTACCCCCACTCCCCTCAAATTCGCCCATATTTACCCACAGCCCCCTGATTGTTATTTAATCAAAATTTTACCAAAAAATTCCGATTTTACCCCCGTTATTTTTACACATACACCCCTAAAAACTTATTTTTTATAGTTAACCCCCGGATTTCAGAATTTTACAAATAACACCCCGAAAGAATTCAGATTTACAAAAACGTCCTCCAAATTCGAATTTTTGCAAATAAACCCCCCGGAAATTATTTCGATATACAGAAAAGTCCCCGAAATTCGGATTTTTGCAAATAACACCCCGTCGCGCGACCGGGAGCGGAGGAGGAGGCCGGCAGGCCGGCCGCGGGAATGGTGGCGGCGGCCGGCGGCGGGAGCGGAGGCGGAGGCCGGGACGCCGGCGCGCCGAAACGCGGGCGCGGACGGCCACGGCCGAGGCCGTTCCGCGCCCGCGTGCCGGGGACGGAGGCCGAAGCCGGCGCGCCCGCACGCGGGCGCGGGCGAGGACGGCCACGGCCGAGGCCGTTCCGCCCCCGCGTGCCGGGGACGGAGGCCAAGGCCGGCGCGCCCGCACGCGGAGGCCGAGGCCGAGGCCGTTACGCCCCCGCGTTCCGGGGACGGAGGCAGAGGCCGGCGCGCCCGCGTGACGGGGACGGACAGCCTTGGCCTTGGCCGTCCTCGCCCGCGTGCCGGCGGGCCGGCCTCGGCCTCCGTCCCCAGCACGCGGGGGCGGAACGGCCTCGGCGTCCGCCTCCGCTCCGCCGCCGGCTCGCCGGCGCCCCGGCCTCCGCCTGCTTCCCCGGGCGCGGGCGCGGATTTTTGCAAATAACACCCCGAAATTATTCAAATTTACAGACAAGTTCCCGAAATTTTGATTTTTGCAAATAACTCTCCGAAATTATTCCGAATTTCAAAAAAGACCAAAACTTTCTTATATAGCCATCTTCTTCTTGTAGCCCTAAACGCATCTGCGTCGCCGCCGCCGCTGTGCTCTGCCGCTGCCGCCGTCAGTCCCTGCGCAGCTGCTGCCGTCGCTGCCCTGCCGGCTTGCCGTCGCTGCCCGCTCGTTGCCTTGCGAAATACAGTGAAAGTTTAAAATTTTCAAATTTCAAATTACAAGTTTATTATTTTGTACATTTAAAAATAGACTACCTTCAATATTTTTCTTTATAAATACGTCCAAATTTTATTTCTTTTATAAATAAATTTTACAAATAAGTCATCGAAAGTTTCAAAGCTTAAAATTTAAAATTACAAGTTTCATATTGTACATTTACAAATAGACCCCTTCAATATTTTTTTTATAAATAAGTCTATATTTTTAATCATATTTTAAATAAAATTTTATAAAAAAGACATTTGTGTTTTTTATATTTATAATTATAAATTTAATATTTATAAATTAAAGAATAGACCCTCAAATTTTTTTAAAAAAAATAACGGTAAAATTTTTTTTAAACTAATTTTTACTTTTTTTACATTTAAGAATAAACCACCTTTAATATTTTTTTTTTTATAAATACGTCCAAATTTTATTTATTTTATAAATAAATTTTACAAATAAGTCATCGAAGGTTTCAAAGCTTAAAATTTAAAATTACAAGTTTCATATTGTACATTTACAAATAGACCCCTTCAATATTTTTTTTATAAATAAGTCTATATTTTTAATTATATTTTAAATAAACTTTTTACAAAAAAGACATTAGTGTTTTTTATATTTATAATTATAAATTTAATATTTACAAATTAAAAAATAGACCATTAAATTTTTTTTAAAAAATAACTCTAAATTTTTTTTTAAACTAATTTTTACAAATACACCCCTCGCCGGAGGCCCGACGGCGCGCCTGACGGCCCGCCGGCACGCGGCCGCGGACGGCCTCCGCACGCGGGAGCGGAGACGGACGCCGAGGCCGTTCCGCCCCCGCGTGCCGGGGACGGAGGCCGAGGCCGGCGCGCCGGCACGCGGGAGCGGACGGCCAAGGCCTAGGCCGTCCGTCCCCGGCACGCGGGCGCGCCGGCCTCGGCCTCCGTCCCCGGCACGCGGGGGCGGAACGGCCTCGGCCTCGGCCTCCGCGTGCGGGCGCGCCGGCCTTGGCCTCCGTCCCCGGCACGCGGGGGCGGAACGGCCTCGGCCGTGGCCGTCCTCGCCGGCGCCCGCGTGCGGGCGCACCGGCCTCGGCCTCCGTCCCCGGCCCGCGGGGGCGGAACGGCCTCGGCCGTGGCCGTCCGCTCCCGCGTTACGGCGCGCCGGCGCCCCGGCTTCCTCCTCCGCTCCAGCCGCCGGCCTCCGCCTCCGCTCCCTCCGCCGGCCTCCGCCTCCGCTCCCTCCGCCGGCCTCCGCCTCCGCTCCCGCCCGCCCGGCCTCCGGCTCCGCTCCCGCCGCCGGCCGCCGCCTCCGCTTCTGCGGCCTGCCGGCCGGCCTCCTCCTCCGCTCCCGCCCGCGCAACGGGGTGTTGTTTGCAAAAATTCGAATTTGGAGGACTTTGTTGTAAATATGAGTTCTTTTTGGGTTTTATTTGCAAAATTCCGAAATCCGGGGGGTGAAATATAAAAAATAAGTTTTTAGGGGTGTATGTGTAAAAATAACGGGGTAAAATCGGAATTTTTTGGTAAAATTTTGATTAAATAACAATCAGGGGCTGTGGGTAAATATGGGCGAATTGGAGGGGGTGGAGTAATTACGGAAATTACGGGGGATTAACCGTAATTAAGGCTAATTACGGGGGGCCACCCGTAATTATCCCTAAAACTAATTCCGTTTGACGTATTGGTGATTTGCGGTGTTGGTTATGTTTGATTTTAGAGGCAGAAGCAAATCGAGTGCGAGTATGGCCAGAAGCTGCAGGAGTTGCGGGCGGAGATGGCATCTCGGGATGAATCAATCCAAAAGCTCAAAACAAGGTTCATAATTAATTAATCCAGCCAGAAAGTGTTTTTGATTTGTTTTCCGATGTAGTTTGATTTTTCCATGTTTTGGAAGTAAATTGCCTTGAGACTGAGAACGCGTTGCTGGAGAAAAAGAGAAAAGGAACTAAATGAAACTGTAGATGGCTTGCTTCAGAGCAGAGGTGCTTTCTTGAGCCTATATCAGGTTAGCATGAGATTCTGTTCTATGTGGGAAGCATTTGCGAATTGACTTTATAATGGAAAGATTACTGAAGGACTATAAAAGTATTTGTGAATTAGCTTTGTAACATCAAACTGTTAGATTTACTACCTTATGAATTGTTGATTTAATGCAAAATTGTCTTTTGCCAGAAAAAATTGAATAATGATGTGTCTTTTTCTTTATCTTTGATGGTTAGTTAGCCTGTAAAATTCATTAATGTACTCTGGATATCTTTGAAAGCGAATTCTGTCAACAAACAGATAATGCACTGCTTAGACTGTAGACACCTTTATGATTACCAATAGACTTGGTTCTGGTAAAAAAATATGATTATTTAATATGACTTGTGCCTTAGGTTGGAAAGGAATAAGCTCTCCATAGTTCTTTATTTTGGTGCAGGATTCTATGAATGGAACGAAGCATTCAATTGAACTAAGACATAGAAAGATCATTGTTCTTGCAGAAAAGATAAATGCACATACGCTCCTTGTCGATTCAATTGGGAAGAAAGCTGCTACTGTCAAGCATGTTGTTGATAACATTCAGTCTTCTACCTGAAAAGGAGCAACTAGGCATGTCATCAACTGGTCACAATTTCACATTCATCATCTTTAGATGCATTAAAAATGGGGAAATCAGCCATGGTGTTAATCTCTTTCTCATATCAACTACATGTTATCTAACATAGGCCTTGCTCCCGCAATCTTTGTCTTTTCAGTCACTGGATTAAAGTTGAAGATGGAAAAGGTCTCAACATTTGAAAATGATTTTGTTGGTGAGTTTGGTTTACCTGTATTTGCTATCACTTTAGAACTAAAATAAATAGAACAATATTTCCCTGCTCCCACATCATTTTTGAATAGGGTTTCTGTATGCACCTCCCTACAAATATTTCATATCTGCATTAACTGGTTCTTGATAGTTTGGCATTTCACTGTAATCCTACTCATTATTATGTATCTCTTCCCAACATTACTTTATGAACAAAACTAACTCAACCAGGATTATGTCATAACTTGAGACAGAAAGTGATAATGTTACGATCTCATGTTCAAGTGACCAAAAGTTAAAGACTCCTAGTATTGCTGCATATAAAACTCATTGCAATTATTGTCGTATAATGCATATAGCTCCCTGGAGGTAGAGCTTATTTGCATACACCTCTGTCAAAATCTATATCTTTTGAACATAACTCCCTAATTATGTCTTTTTTCATTTACCTCCTTCTTTCTTCATTTCTACTTTCCTTCTTTGCCTAGAATTTTCCATTGGAAGGAATTAGATCTGGAAATACTCACTTGGTTCTAACAAAATGATGATCTTATGAGGGCGAGGTCCCACAGTCACTGAGATGTTAAAAAACTAGTGAAAATCAATTTAAAAGGCACTAAGTTACATCATAACGTTATTTTTGTTGAAAAAAATACATCTAATGCCATCAGTCAAGATATGTCTTACCTCCCTATGCTATTCTTAACCCAAGGAGGTATGCACAGATAGGCATCATAGCAGAAATGAATTATTACAGTCAGGGTTGTCAGTTCTTCCTTCTCTTATCTAAAGTTTGGTTGTTGTTTTATTACTTTTATCCTCTTTATCTAGGCAAAATTCATTGCGTTGAAAACAAAGTTGGTGATCACCAGCATGAGCTTGTGGAAGAGATAGTGTCATCATGGAGCTGAAAGAGCACCTTGAGGCAGAGAAAATGAGAAGCAACTTTCAGCCACAAGTAGAAGAAATATCCAATCATTTTTTAATCATTGGCGCTTCATGTAGATTTCTTGTGCATTCTCTTTTCCCACCAGCCATCTGCTTTCCATGACTTGGTTTACCTCCAGAAGACTCTAATAGTGAAGGAAGAGCTCATACAAAGTTTAACTTCAGAAAAACATGTCATCAAATTTTAAATTGCCATAAATTCCCTGATAGAATTTGTTGTTCTAGTATTCAGAATGGTAATTCCAGGCACTATGTCATCAGCTACAGAGTCTGGAACTTATTCTTCAGATGGTTCAGGACATTTTCTCAAAAATGGCAGTGAGGTTGGATTTTAGTTATGAAAATTCATGGTCTCAGTGGCAAACATGTGATTTTCTTATATTTATAGTCAGTGAAGACAAGTTGCCTCTCTTTTCTGTAGCTTCTCTTTCTACATGCTTGGTTTACCTTTTAGGAGCAGAAAGTGTAATCTTCAGCAGTGGAAGATCCAGAAACATTCAAAGCAATTGCTATGAAGGTAAATGAAAGGTGAGAACGTCGTTTTATACAATTCGTCTTGTATTTCTTTTTCAATTTAGTGCTACACAGTCACCTCATATTGCTGATAGGATTTGTTGTTGTTGTTGTTTGAGAGAATATTGTTGATATAATTTGTCTTTTTTTATCAGTGCTGAGCATGTCCTTCAAGTAACTGTCAGTGAAAGCAAAATTATCAAGAGAGACTTTAAAGAAAATGAAGGTGAATTCAGCTTACTCTATAGTCCTAGTAAAGTAACTTATTGATTCTCTTCGGAGCATTTTGTCATCTTTATTTATGATATGCACTACGTATTGGTTATGTTTGATATGCGCTACATATTGGTTATATATGATATGCCCTCATATTATATCATTGAAGTGCAGTGCTTGTCCCAGGCTGGTAGAAGAAGCTTAATGTGAATCTTAATACCATCTGTTTCTTAAACTCCATTTTTACATTTTGCAAGAAAAGATGTGCATCGACTGTTGCCTAAAAACCACCCACTATTCTTTTCGTAGAAAAAAAAAATTCCATCATTTCAATTCTAAAACTAATCAAAATAACACCATCCTCCCTTCCCCAATCTTCTCCTTTCACTTTCTTCCTTGGGTTTTCTAGGCTTCGTACGTTAAGAAGCTTCATCTCTCATCTTCCCATAAAAGTTAGGAACATAAATTACTTCTCGCCTGAAATGCATACATATATATGTTCACTGCAGTTGCTTGATTTAAGTTCTTTATTTATGTTGGTTATACCAGCAATTCATCAATTCTGATGTATGTCTCTTAGTTTTTTTTTTTTTTAATCCTACTAATCATCATTTGGTTTATTTGTCCATTTGAGAGATAAGACAAAAATTGAGGCCAGTCATGAAAAACATGTCCTTGATTCCTGCCAGCCTAAGGTACTCGTTGATTGTTCTCATATCACCTGCTAATTCTAGGGGCTTGTATTTGGATTGATGCGCAACATAATCAATAATTGGCTGTTTTCCTGCAGCATTCTGTTTATTCTTCTACTCAATCGGTATGCTCAAATCCTTCATCGACCACCAATGTTTGTCAATCATCCAAAACTGGCAATACGGTACCTCAGCTGAACTAGGCCCTTCTCAATATGTATTCAGATAATCATTTGGATCACTATAGTCTTGTTCCAAGTTCTATTGCTTAAGGAATAAACTCATGATTCCCTTGCCTTCATTTAGGTTAACAATAACCTGTTAGCCACCGGTTTGATTCCGAGGGATCATCAACTAGTTGGTGTAGAACAGTAGAAGCCTCAGAAAATGTATTTCAGTACTGTTTGTTACTCTTGCTTTTAGATTCTTGATTTTGAAGTTATAACAGCAATTATCATCGCAGTTTTTATAAACAGATTCAAAATGATGGCAATTGGAGGTAACCGCCATGCTCTACTCCTATTACAATTTCATGTTGGCAGTGAAATCTTATGTCATTAACTTAAGATTTGTCTTCAGATGCAATCCATTGGAAGAGTCCTCCATGATTGAACCTGGCCCAAATTTTCTGCTTGGAATGACCACGCAGCTACGGCCTAATTTTTTCCAGGAGGGTGTTATTGAGGAGCTCAATACAGCTGTTCTGGGCACAAATGCAGACCACCCAAATATGGAAGAGAGAATTATTGACGATTTTGATGCATAGATTGGTGAGACAAGGAAAGACAAATTTTGGAGGCTCTAATTTTATGTTTTTTTGTCAAGGTAGTATGCTGATGTTGATTAAGTTGTTCACTTAGCTTGTGGCATAGACATGGTAGAATTTGCAATACGATTATATGTACATTTAATTTGCACCTAATCGTGGTTCTGAAACAATCCAGTTATAGTACTGAATGATTACTGAGCTTCCCACACAGTCAATAATGTCAAAAAATTAACAATGACGAGCAAACAAATAAATATACTGAACAAGTACTCAACTCAGTGAAGACTTAAAAGAAAAAAATAGGTGATCCTTCTCTTTTATTTACGGCTCAGATTGTTCCCTGAAATGAAATCACATAAACAGAACCTTTATGGCCGGTGACACTCTGAAATGTCTACTGAATGTGAAAGCGTCAGTTACACAGCTCTAAAAGTTATGTGTTTCTTGGTACTGATGGCATCAAACTCCTGAAAGTTCGGAAGCAGCCCCAGGTGCTGCCAAAGACAGTGAAAATGCAATGCAAACAATAAAGCAACAAATACATATCTAATTCCGTGGAGGACTGGTTAGGCGGGAATCCCTGGAGGATGAAGCACCTCCAGATGCAGCTAGAGACGGCGAAGATGCAACAAACTGTGATCCAGGAACAGAGACGGACAGCTGGCTGGTTGCATGACTTTGATGTGCATTGGGGCCAAAACGGGACGGACTACCTGCTGCATTGCCCATCACATTGGTTGAGGTTTGACCATGACCTGTGGTAATTGAGCTTCCTCGAGGAGTGTGCAGGGCCTGCACGATGTGTATCCATGGTACATTTTGGAGCATAAACTTGAAGACAATCAGACCATAGAACCAAAACCAAGAAACATAGTAAAACATACCAGATTTCGTTGGAAAGGACCAGAAATGGACCTACCAACCGGAGATGCTGCAGATGGAGACGGGCTATGCAAAGAGTTAAGATGGCGTGGATGAACATTAGCATTTGCAACATCCTCAGATTCGACAGCCAAATCACCACTAAAATTCTCATCTGCACTTTTGGAAGTATACCTTGTAGCTGAAGACAAATCAAGAGTTGGATCAGAGAGCACGGGAATGGAGGCCCGTGTGCCAGATGGTGGCTGTAGGTTGCGCCTCTTTATTTCCTCTTCAGCATTGAGAATCTATAGAAAAATATTTGATCACCATTTATCTTTTCTTAAACTTACATGAAGCAATCTCGTCAAAATAGAGAAATCATGCATAAATAATTTCACTGGCTTATTGAATAAGCAGTATAGTAAGAACTTAAAAATACTAATGGCATGAGTTAAAAATTCTGACAAATAACATTAAAATAAAATTACATCTGTAAACTTTTGTAGAGTTCAAAATGTCACACACCAACAAACATGAAGGTCTACAGTGGAACCAGCCTGTTCAAGATTTGATTCATTAACTGCTGGATGTTCGGCCCTTTTCTAAGGTATGGGTGGAGGCGTCCAAATAAACAGATGCCCTGGAAGGTGTCCACTGCCACCTGATTGCGTTTTGAAGCTGAAAGTAGATCAAGATCCAAAAGGGAAAAGACAATAAAACAAGATGCATTGGAGAAGACCGAAGCATCTCACATATCGTAATGGGAGACTACCAGAAACCCATGCAAACCACAATCTATGGGAGCCACTAATATGGAGAAAATTTCTCATAGATCAATGATATAGAAATTATAGCAAACTTCCTCTCTTTGCACAAAATTAATCTCCTCCCAGTCAACCTCCTAGCAGACAGGTGTGTATCCTTTCTACTGGTGGTTTAAGACTTGGAAGTTCATCTTTCCGTTTCGCTACAGATGTATTAATATGGGTTACCCATCCGAATCTGAGAATGGTCTATATGAGCCAAATTATGTAAATTGGGGGTTGACCCACACAAGTCACAAGCTACTGAGTAGCCGTCGAACTACAGGAAAGGAAAGCTGCTTTGTCTTTATCACCCCATCTCTGAATTGCCATTGATCAGACCTGGTTCATAAGAAAGAACAGTTTGGCCAGACTGAACTAATGGATCATGGCGTGATGTGCTAACGTGATCTTCTAAAAAATGGTTCTCTGCCTCAATAGCGAGCTCTTGCTCCACCTCATGTGTCATCTCCCATTAAGCAACAAACAATCGCCACATAGCAGTACAGAAAGCCGAATAAAATTCCAGAAATGCCCTTAACTCATCCAATAACCACAATACGGTTATTTTGATACGATGATTGAGTCAAGACCCTATATATAAAGAGGATGTGGTAGAGAAGCAAGTCTTCTTTCTCTTCCTCGCCTTCCTCAAGAAAAATCTAGGTACAATCCTCTCCCTCCTTCACAAAAAACTTC